>CM076571.1:696230223-696408540 GCA_034641835.2 Pinus albicaulis | reverse complement strand
CTGCACCAACATGGTCAAAATGCCTTGTTAGATCTTTGTTACACTTAAAAAATCCATATGAATGGCTCACACTTGAGAAATTTAAAGTGGAAAACGGCGTTGTGCCATTGGCGCGACCCCTTTGTGAGTAAAAGTCCATTGGCCCGGGTCCATGCCCGATACCCGCGCCAATGGGCGGAGCCCTAAAATTTCAAAAGGTCTCCTCCAGAGATCAAATACACAATGGAAAACCATAAAGAATGGATCAAAACAGAGCTTGAGCAAGCGCCTCTTACCTGGAACAAACGAGATCTGAATGGTGTCCTGGATCAGTCGCAATCACCGCCGCAAGTTTGCACACAAAATGACCAATGTTGCTCTCCAGATAAGGTAAAAAGTAAAAGTAAACATGTTTTTACCATTTGTGGCATATTTATAACTTTTGAAGTCAAAATTAGGTTTTAAAAGTCATTTTTCTCAATATTTCAATATATTTTGTCAAAAAATGGATTTTACACTTGCTTTTCTGTGCAGCGACAGGTTTTTTCGCAGCTTCGACGGTGATACGAGTTGTATTTTATACTTTTTCGGACTCGGTAAAAACATGAAAAATTCATTTTGGAGTCATCTTTCAACTCTTTTCTGACTCTCTAAACATGAAAATATTGCCGAGTCCCTTTTCGTTTCGATCTCGTTAAAGTGGCCACGAAACGACATCTACCCAGTATACGTTTACCCCTTTTTCGGGCTGGGATAGATTACTTACGAAAAAGGAATACCCTAGCCTATCGCGACTAGGAGGTTTTCTCAGACATAGTTTTCTACCTTTTTGGGTCTAAGGAACTATTTAAGAAAAGGGACCGTTGGAGTTTACTTTTCTATTGTCTTTTCAAACTCTCTAAACATGAAAAGACACCGAGTTCTTCCTTTGTCAGACTCGTTAAACCCTGATGACATTGGATTCAGTGGTGATGACGATATTAAAGTTTCTCCTTCCTAGGGCTCGTTAAATGTACTAGGATGGATTCGTCCGAAGGATGGATTTATATTACAAGCATATGCTATCCCCTTCAAGCTTGTTTTCAAAAATAATTGGGGTACTCGCCAGAAATGGTGGGGAAAAATGGAACCAAAATCGTTGTCGTGTCGGCAGTATGTCGCTCTTGAACATGGCACTTGTCTGCATTCGTGTCGGGTTGGGGACATCTCACCTCATTATCTGATTGCCTCCATGGGTTTGGGCAATCCCTTTTGACCTCTCATCTTCTCTTTGCGTCGTCATCATGACCCCTGATCTGTTGATGTCAAATACTGCCAAATCCACTATCGTGCCACCGATATGTTCAAGAGAAGTTGACCTCTGCAAAAGTCTCAACCTTCCTCTGATTCTCATCTGATCCTGATTCACAAAGACATTATGTTCCTCTGTCTCGAGTCGATGATGTGGGAAACACTATGGCCCACCTTCGATCAAGGTCACTTCCTTTCGACTTCAGCTCATTATCCGGGAATCTGATCTAGAGACTCCCTTCTGGTACCTTCGAGCCTGCATGCCTTAATGGTAGGTTCTTCGCGTTCGACATGAGGTTTTTATCATTGGCCTCCGATCGAGTGATTATACGGGTGTTAGACGCCAGCTCACTGATTCACATGCCGTATATTGTACCTATAGTACCTTGAGGGCCATTGTCATTATTGGTGGTACCTCTTGCGTCTGTTAACAGCTTTCATCATTGGCTGGTAATCGGGCGATGTTCTTGCATGTTTGACTTCAGCTCACTTATTCGCATGCTTGAACTTGTACTTTGTTCGGGTCGAGATGGAGTGTAAGACCCTGGATTTTATCTGTTAGAATCCAGGCTGCGATTTTGTGGATTATTATGATTGGTTGCATGACTCATTCATTGGATGGCTGCGACCATACCTGAGTCTATTTATCGATCCTCGCTAGATGGCTGCGTCCATACCTTGGATCTGGATTATTGTATACTCTGTTATGGATGGTTGCGCCCATACCACATATATCATGTATTTGAGATATCATTTGTACTTCTCTATGCAATTTTTCCGACGGTAGTGTTTTCAGTTGGACACGTTCTCGTAAATCATTTCACCCCTCTCTCTCTTTCGGGCCTCATGCTTTAGGGGGCATCTATTATATAGTAATTTGTCACCATCCCTACAATCCCCATCTCTCCCATTGGAGGGTCTTTTATGTGACCAATAAGCAGTGTCATGCCTTGAAAATACCATCATTGCATCCCTTTCCATGAGGACAACACTCCTTATGTTGATCATTTCCTGAGCAGACCCCCACTGGTTTTGCTGCGCTTAGTAGCCCATATGTCCCCACGCCAATGTAGAAAATCATAACTGACGATACCGTTGACGGCTGGCGCCGCTGGTGCTTTGGAATGCTTAAGCACCCGCACCAATCTGCTTATGGAAAGTTTTTTAAAAAAAGAGGCGAAGTTTCGATTACAACAACTTCGTGGATGAGTCATGAGGAGTGGTTTCGACTGAATAACCACGGCCTTCCTCCTTTGGCCTCTTGTTTCCACCTTATGGGGAACCTCCAAGGGATAAGGCCTCCCTTCAACTATTGTAGGGATCCCAACCTCCTCCTCTCCTCTATAAATATAGCCATCTTCCATTGATGAAGGGGCTGAATGGTTGAGTCTCCAAAAGCCTTCATAGCCTAAAGAATGCTGCAAGAGCCTTGATAGTCCTCATAGAGCAAAATCAGTAGCAAGGAGATTATTGTCAAGACAATCGAAGAGAGAGGCTTGTCCCATTCTCGACGAGCTTTACCGAGATGTATTCTGCTGTCGACCCGCCGAAGGAAGATTCAGCGTCAGAGCCAGGTTGTATCTTTCTTTGTATTAATTAATGATAAGCGACTTTGGTTATGGTTCCACTCGTATTTTTCATTATGATCATGAGTTGTGTCTTCTCTGACTGATACATAGTTGCATATACTGGGTTTCACGCTTGTGTTTGTCGTGTTTCTTGCGTGTGCAGGTGTCCGATCACGGAGAGCGTAAGGATTGTGATCTGCCGGAGCAAGGAAACAGGAGCGCTATCTTCTCTACGAACAACAGCGTTGGACTTAAGGTAGGCCTTCTTCGCAATTTGGTCTATTGCAATTACGAACTTGCGCCTTAGCGTGATACAATTGTTGCTAGACCCGATCTGGGCTAGTAGGGATCGCCTCTATCCGCAGAGGAGATTTACCTCTACAACAGCATATTTCTGTTATTTGATATTAATGAAATGAAGTATTATTTTCGTTTCATATCTATTTTTATGTCTATTTCTGTATTTTATTGTGTTCCTTCATAAACCTGGATCAGTGGTATCAGAGAGGTCTGCTCTTTCTCTATTTTTCTTTGCATGTCCCCAATAAGGTCAAGGTATAAGGAGTTAGGGCTCGATCTAGTTGAACCCTTACAAGATAAGCCTCGAAAACCCCAACGACCTCCCATGGCGGAAGAAAAGAAATATGAGGGATCATGAGATCCTATCAAAATATTTATCGAGGAGGCCCTTGAGAAAAAAAGGAACACAATGATGGATAACGTTTCTTAGATCCTTCAACGGTTGCCCACCTACGACACATCTGCATCCAAAAACCACTCTGGAGGCGCCACTCCCTTCAAGGTACATGTAAACTTTGACATTCGTGTATTTGAAGGCTACATAGATGTAGACGTCGTAGATAGATGGATGAATGTACTAGAAGGGTATTTCTCGGTCCATGATTTCTCTGACCAAGAAAATATTATTTTTGCACTCCTCAAAGCCACCCCCCATGTCAAAGACTGGTGGGAAACCTACTGTGCGCAAAAGGACGGGAGGGAACCCTCTCTGTTCTCAGTTGCACCCACTTGGAATTCATTCCGAGATGGCATCAAGGAACGATATTACCCCGTGGGGAGATATGAGGACAAGTACATCCAGTGGACCACGCTGCGGCAGCAAAGGGATCAAGATGTGCACGAACTGACGAATTTGTTCCATACCCTGCACACAAAATTGGGTATTAAAGATTCAGAGAGACATTTGGTGCTCAAGTACTGCAATTGTCTGCACAGACATATTTAGGATGAAATGGATTTCCTCGACATTACCTCGCTTGTCACGGCATATCTCTATAACACCAAGATCGAGCAGAAATTTAAGCAGAAGAAGTGAGATTTTGGATCTGTGAATCTGAATCCAGGAAAAGGTGCCCTCGAACCACAGAACAGGGGGCAGAGCCAAAGAGGGGTGACTTAGAACACCGCAAAAAATCCAAATAAGGACACAAGGAAGTGGTGTGAATTTCATAATAGCCCCACTCACAGCACAAATGAGTGTCGGGCAAAATAGTCGTTGGTGGATGAAATGAAGGGACCCGAATCAGATGCATGTTCTGACCCTAAGCCATAACCAGACAAGGGAGATGACAAAGGGAAGTAGATCATTGATGCGGACCCCAGTGCCATTGTTGCCACCACAAAGCTCCAGCTCTTCCATTCGCAGATGTGGGTGAAGGGTTCTCCACTACAATTTCTTGTCGATATCAGAAGCCAAAAGAACCTCATTTCAGCAAAGGTCATGAAGCGGCTGGGTGGCTTCACGAAGGAAGAGATCTCTACCTCCGCCAACAGCGCCACCTTCCGTACAGCATCAAGCCATTCATGGATGAGGTACTGTGTGATGTTGCTCCTCTTGATGTGTCTGATGTATTATTGGGCCAGCCATACTTGTGGAGGCGACATGTTGTGTATGATTCTAGGCCTTGTGTTGTTATTATTACTTTTGGAAATAACTTGTACAGGATACCGGAGGTAATACTGCCTCCTGCCATCTCTTTGACTACTGCAAAACAACGCAGTAAGATTGTTTCCAAAACCAGGAAATTTATTTGCATTACCATTCACCCACAAGGAAAGAAGAAGATTGTGGCCATAGCCTCGAAGCAAGGCTACCCTACACATTGGTAGCAGATGGAAAGAGGCATAGAGGAATACAGGGACATTTTCTTCTCACCCACAGGGGTTCCTCTACACTGTCAGGACAAGAATTCCATTTATCTGATCCCCGACCTGATGTTTCCATACCTCATGTGACTACACAAACATAATCCACACATGTACTGTCTGAGGCAACCAAATTTATTCAACGCATCGAGCACGTCCGCCAACAAGTCCATGACATCCTGGACAAATCCAATACCAAGTTCAACAGAATTTTCCTCTCATGGAGGAACTTAATGCAATGGGGACCATTGCTTTCTAAGGAGGGAGGAAATATCCAGGTGGATATTGGTGGCCACCCACCTATTCCATTTGGACCCACACCATCAATTCTTTCAATTTTTAGTTTTAGCACAACCTACTATTTTTAGCAGTTTTTCGGGTCATGAACTTTCAGAGCCGTTTTGAGGCCCTAATGATCCAGGTGGATATTGGTGGCCACCCACCTATTCCATTTGAACCCCCACCATCAGTTCTTTCAATTTTTCAGTTTTAGTACAACTTACTATTTTTAGCAGTTTTTCGGGTCTTGAAATTCCAAAGTTGTTTTAAGGCCCTAAACGATGTTTTTTAGGAAAACCGAGAGAAATATGAAACCCTGGACCAATGTTGCTCACATTGAAAATTTTATTCCTTGGATAGATATTTCTAATGAGGCATGGTGCATGTCAAACGGAGATCGCATGCCAAACTTACGCCCCCAGGAAGTTGAAACGCCAATTTACCCAAACAAGGCCCATAGTTTTGGTGCTTCATCTCCTAGGGTTAAGTTTTTGGATGTTTAGGGTTTTACATTGCTTGTCAATAATAAATAGACCTTCAAGCCTCATTATAACACAGTTCATAGGCCTATAGCTACCACATATCTTCTCAGAGATAAGCTACCAGCACCCTAGCTAGTTTATTTCCATTACGTCTATAAGCATATTTCTGTTATTTGATATTAATGAAATGAAGTATTATTTCCGCTGCATCTCTCTGCTTATGTCTATTTCTGTATTTTATTGCGTTCTTGCATAAATCTGGATTAGGCATGCAAGTTATGTAGCGGTTTTTTATATTTTTGGATTATTGTCTCCTTTCCCATTAGATAGTGTTGCCACTTCTTCATAGCTTGCACCAAGGCATAAAGATCCTTGTCATAGGTAGGGTAGTTAATAACTTCCTCAGGAAATACTTCATAATGGTAGCATACAGACCATCCTCCTTGCATCAAGACCACTCCCATAGCATACTCACTCACATCTGTCTACACTTCAAAGGGATGTTGCAAGTTTGGTAATGTTAGAACTGGTGCTTGACTTATCTTCTTATTTAGCTCCTCGAAGGCCCTATGTTGACCCTTTCCCCACTGTAAACTCTTGCCACTTGTTATGTCGTGGAGTGACACTTCTACTGCTGAAAATTAGGCTATGAATATCCTCAAGTACTTTAATGCCCCAATGAAACTCCTAACCTTAGAAACATTAGTAGGCACTGACCATTTCATGATTCCATCCATCTTGGAAATATATATCTTCAACTCTCCTCCACCTATCACATAGCCAAAATACATCAAATATTGTTGTGCAAACTCACACTTCATGATATTTACTAGAAACTGGTGTTTCTTTAATGTCTCCAACACATGCGTTAAATGTGAGATGTGCTCTTCCCAGGTAGCACTATATACCATTGTATCATCCAAATAGACAATAATGAATGAGTTTATAAAAGGGCACAGTAACATCCTTCATTAATCTCATAAACGTAGTTGGTGAATTGCATAGGATAAATGACATGATTAACCACTCATAAAAACCTTGCCTGGTTTTAAAGGCGACCTCCTAGGTATGTTCTTCTTTGATTGATACCTGGTGATGTCCAGACTTTAATTCTATCTTAGTGAAGTGTTTTTCTTGTTGTAATTTGTCTAATTTATCATCTATATTGGGCATGCGGTACCTATTCTTGAGCATGATCATTTTTAATGCCCTGTAATCTATACACATCCACCAATTCCCATCCTTATTTGGCACAATGATGATGGGTGACCCACATGGTGATTTACTTGGTCGAATGACACCTTGTTCCAATATCTATTACAACTATTTAGTCACCTCACTTGCTTCTATAACAAACTTCATGTACAACCCAATGTTTAGAAATGGGGAGTCTGACAATAGTTGGATCTCATGCTCCACTTCCCTCTCAGGTGGTAACCCTTTAGGCCCCTGGAACACATCCTTGTATTCTTGTAGAAACTATTCCGATTGTTGTTTCTATTTCTTAGTACACCCCTCCATATATGCCTTTCCTCTTACTAAATCTTCTACACACTAATTTTCTCTTAAAAACATAAAACATACTTCTTGCGGGAACTGATCAATTTCTTGGCTTGGTTGGAACTTACCAGAAAAAAATTTTACTTGCCTGTGTGTGCGTTGATGGTGAATGATTTTCCATCCTTGAAAAATCGATATTGTTTGGCTCTCCACATGAATATTTCATATTGCATGTACATGTAGGGACTCCCAAACACGACTCCACATACATCAAGGGGAATCGCATCTAGTTCTACTTCATTAATAAAATCATCACTAATAGAAAATCTAATTTTGCACTATTTTCTTACCTTCAACTCCACGTCCTTATTTACCCATCCAAATGGATATGGGCTAGGATTATCACAAACTTCCAACCCCAACTTCTTGACCAGCTCTGTTGCAATGAGATTTACTTGTGATCCCAAGTTAAATAAAGCATCAATTTTTATCTTCTTGACATGTATCTTTATATGGAAGAGTTTGGCCATTTATTTATCTTCTTGTTGTTGAAGGCTACTCATATTCACCTACTTTTTCACTAATGCACAGATGATATTCTCATCCATGTATGAGCTGCAATCAACTTGGTTGCTTGAATCAGTGGCCATGAGAATATTCTTCTTATTCTATTTCTTTTTATTCTTTGAGTTAAGATCTAGATGCAACTTCCAACACTTCTACTTTGTATGGTCATCAATGTTGCAGTGTTTTCTGGGATCTTTGCATTGATCTTCCATGGCTACAATATTTTTATATTCCCCCCCTTTCTTCTTCTTCTTCCACTCCTTAGAAGCATCCTATTTCTCCTTCTGATTTGATCCACCTGATTGCCCTTTATTAAGGCCTATGTTCTCTAGGTACTATGCTTGTACACAAGCCTCGTCCATTGATCTGGTCTTGAAAAACATCACTTGATTACACAAATGGTTCTGTAGATCCCCAAAATACTTAAGGACTATATCTAGGTTCTTTGGAGAGATTCCCAAAATTATGACCATATTTTTGAACTCTGTGGTGTACTCCTACATGCTTTGCCCCTACTTTTGCCTAAAGTAGTGCCATCGGATCCACTGGTCCTTTACATACCCAATAGGGTAAATTTGTGATTTAATGAGGGTTTTGAAGTCCTCACACTTAGTCACTCAATGATCCAAGTGGATATTGGTGGTCACCCGCCTATTCTACTTGGGGCCCCACCATTGTCTCTTTCAGTTTTTCAGTTTCGGCACAACTTACTATTTTTAGCAGTTTTTCGAGTCCTAAACTTCCGGAGCTGTTTTAAGGCCCTAAACGACGATTTTTGGGAAAACGGAGAGCAACATGGGTCCATGGACTAATGTTTCTCATTCAAAATTTGTAGTCCTCGGATAGATATTTCTAACGAGGTATAGTACGCGTCAAACAGAGATTGTATGCCAAAGTTACGCCCCTGGGAAGTTGAAACACCAGTTTACCCAAACGGGGCCCATAGTTTTGGCGCTTCATCTCCTAGGGTTAGGGTTTTGGCTATTTAGGATTTATCATTGTTTCTAAATAATAAATAGGCCCTCGAGCCTCATTGTAACTTAGTTCAGAGGCCTGTAGCTGCCACATCTCTTCTCAGAGATAGCTACCAGCGCCCTAGCTAGTTTTATTTCCATTCTGTCTGTAAGCAAATTTCAGTTCTTTGATATTAATGAAATGAAGTGTTATTTCCGCCGCATCTCTGTATTTATGGTTATATGTTTATTCTGTTGCGTTCCTGCATAAATCCGGATCAGTGGTATCAGAGCGGTCTGCTTTTTCTCGATCCTTCTTTGCATGTCCCCAACGAGGCCGGGGTATAAGGAGCTAGGGCTTGATCTGGTGGAACCTTTGCAAGATCAGCCTCGCAAACCTCGACGGACGCCCATGGGGGACGAAAAGAAAGATGAGGGAGCAGGAGATCCTATCAAAATATTGCTCGAGGAGGCCCTCGAAAAAAAAAGGAACGCGATGATGGATAACTTTGCTCAGATCCTTCAACGGCTACCCACCGGCGGCGCATCTGCATCCAGCAGCCACTCTGGAGGCACGACTCCTTTTAAGGTACAAGTAAATTTTGACATTCCCATATTTGAGGGTCAAATAGACGCAGATGCTATAGATAGATGGTTGAATCTGTTAGAAGGATATTTCTCGGTTCATGACTTTTCAGACCGGGAGAAGATTATTTTTGCACTCCTCAAAGCTACCCCCCATGTTAAGGACTAGTGGGAAACCTACTGTGAGAACAAGGACCAGACAGAACCCTCTCTGTTCTCGGCCGTACCGACTTGGAATTATTTCCGAGACGCCATCAAGGAATAGTACTATCCCGTGGGGAGCTATGAGGACAAGTACATGTTTGGTCAATTTAGTGTGTCCTAAATTGCTTCATTTAATTTGTCAATCCGGGATTCGTAAGCTGACGAAGTGTGGCGCACTATATGTGCAAGATAACCTATCTTTTACTTTTTTGTCGGTTTTTGATTTTCTAATGTGAGATGGAAATTCTAAAATAAAAACAAGTATGGTTATGATTGTTCAAGGAAATGATATCCTCTATAATGATTTACCAACTTGAAACTTAAAAAGGAATTTGAAACATACAATGACAAAACTTGAAAGGAAATGAAAATGTGTCAAATAAATGAAAATGTGTTAATCTAATTAATCAAAATGCTGAACTATTGAGCATGAAAACCAAACTATCCTTGCTGCTGTCTAAACACAAAAGAAACTATACCGAAAGAAATCCAAAGTTGGTAACAAAGAAATCTAAATCAAACTACATCAATTTATCTTCCGATCCCTCACATCATTAGTCCAAATTATGATTTGAGGTAACCATAAACAACTTGAGTAACCCGACATCTAACTTGGTAAAGTAAACTAATATCAAACTACACATTCATAATTCAATCCTCACCATCAAATCAATTGTACTTAGGCAACCGAAGATGCTATGAGCAGCTTAATATATCTAAATTTGCAGAAAAGAAACTAATACTAAACTACACATTTCATAATACAATCCCTCACCATCAGTCCAACTGTGGCTTTCGGAGGCAACTGAAGATGCTATGAGCAGCTTAATATATCTAAATTTGCAGAAAAGAAACTAATACTAAACTACACATTTCATAATACAATCCCTCACCATCAGTCCAGCTGTGGCTTTCTGAGGCAACTGAAGATGCTATGAGCAGCTTAATATATCTAAATTTGCAGAAAGGAAACTAATACCAAACTACACATTTCATAATACAATCCCTCACCATCAGTCCAGCTGTGGCTTTCGGAGGCAACTGAAGATGTTATGAGCATTTTAATATATCTAAATTTAACTACTGAAGCAAATGAGCAAAACTGAATTAAACAAAGCAGTACTGAAATTAAACAGAAACTAAGAAAACAAATTAGCAGCAGAACAATATTAATTCCATGTCATTAGTCAAAAAGTTATGCAAATGCCCGGGCTGCCTATCTATAACCTGAAACAAGAACACTGATCAGTAATCAATAACATAAAACATGAAAGACAGAAGTGAAATGGAAAGCATGAAAGTTTATAAACAGAAATGAAGCATATATACTATGAAAGATGCAATGTATAAACATGTGAATGGATTATGGCACAATGAGCTTTAAAGAAATAAAACAAGAACTATACAATAATGCACAGAACCTTGGCAAGTGCAGGGGCCCTCTACACCAGCCTTGGCAACAATCTTCAAGTATGAATCACGTTTGGAAACAGAGTCTTCTTATATTAAAATACAGTCATAACAAAGAGGTGATATTACGGCACAGTGGCAGCGTAATTACATTACAGAGCAGACTAATAAAAACTAACACAGACTAATAGAGACTAATCTAATATGCGTATGCAAACGCGTTATTTATAACAAAAGAAACATAACTGATTCCTAAAGTTTATGCTGATGGAGAACACGTAGACCATTACGTCCATAGATCTAGGATCATGGCCGTATTGAAAAGTAAATCTATGAGGAGTGGATGTTTGAATTCGGCTATGGAGCCATGTACATATGTTGATTTGTCCTCCGCAATTCAGAAACGGCCATATGAACCTTCACGTGACACGAAACAGAGTCCTGTCACCGTGGGACTCTACGGTTGACTTCCATTTGGACACCTTTGACCGCAACCTCTTTAGATGGATTTGCTTGAGCCAATAGGACACGAACCATGTCCACATCATTTCTGACTTGCCCATGTGGCTCGTTTCTCCTGAAGACACCTGTAACATAGAGTTTCACAAAATGGCTGCGGAAAGTTGCAGCAGCTGCGGAAAGTGGCAAGATTCCGCAGCTAAATGAACAAAATCTAAATCAAACAACATACACAAAAATATAATTAAAAACCATGTTATATGCTCTTTTGCAATTAATATACAATGATATTGACAACTTGGAAGGTTCAGGTGGATGAAAAAGGTATAGAAAAGTGTATGGAAAAGATGCAGATTTGAGACTCAACATACCCCCACTGTGAAGGTGTTGCATGTCCTCATGCAACCAAAATTTTGATAATCCTTCTTCAGTTCATGGCCTTGACACTTCAGCCAGTACATCCAGCCCTCTCCTCTTCTTCCTTGGTGTTGCCAACATTCTGGGCTTCTTCATTAAGCACCTAAATTTGATATTAACCAGTGCTCTGCTTAACTTCTGGCATTTCCTTTTCAATTTCTTGTTCTTCTTCTGCCATATTCCCAGATGTAGCATGGTATTATCATGAATGATTTTGTCCAATTTACTCTGTTCCTTCAATGTCTCATTTTAATTTTTGATGTGTCTATTTAAAAGCTCTAGCTCAAAGACTTCTTGTTTTAGTGATTGGACTAAATCATCCTGTACTGTGTGAGGCTGAATGGACGAAGTACTGGGACCTGTAGCTTCTTTTTCCAAATATTCTATATAATCGTATACTTCTTGCTGCTTGGGGTCTATTTCAGGTGTCATTTTTATTGGGATATCCCCAAAATGCCGTGAAGGAGAGTTGTCCTCAAAATCTGGCTGAGAAGGGCTCACATCAACATCTGGCTGTGAATGGGATGGACTATGTTCAATTTCTGACTGAGAATGAAATGAACCAGGTTCACTAACTGACTGAGAGTGAGATAGAATATGGTCAGCTGGGGATTGTTCAGATGTTTCTTCTCCCAAGTCGATGAAATGAGGTCCTTTTATTTGCGTTTTCCTCAATTTCCCCTTAAGTCTGCTGCTTCTTCTCACACGCTGTGGTCCACTATCTTTTTGCTTTTGTTTTCCTTTTTCTTTCTTCTTAGTCATAGATGACTGTGCTTGAAGGTGAATCAGTCTTTCAGATAACACTTGATGATCTTCTTCGGAAGAAGGAGTTTGATGTATAGCTTCAATACTTTTTCTCTCTTTTGGTGTTATTGGCTTTTTACCCTTAGTTTCTTTCTTCTTCCTTTTTGACAGTCTCTCTTCCCTATCAGTTCTTTCAATTGTAGTAGTAGGAGTATTTTGAATTTCATCATTTGTTTTCTTTCTCCTACTCCTCTTTGATGTGCTACCTTTAGGAATTTCTTGAGTAGGAGTAATTTGAGTTTCATCATTTATTATTTTTCTCCTACTCCTTTTTGTTGTGCTACCTTCAAGAATTTCATGAGGTTCCTCAAAGAAATTTCTAATCAAAAATTGTTCCCATGTGTCTTTCTTCTCCTTTAACTCTTTTTCAATCAAAATTTTTACAAGACCGTGGTGATATAGATGTGGTTCTACATCTCCTAAATGTTTCTGAATAGTCACAGACATCTTCTTCAAGCTATTTAATAGAAAATATGGGAGATTGAGAGTTTGATTATCTAGAAAATTCATCAGCAACCTGGTATGGTACATATACATGGACCCAAAACGGCCTTCACATGTAATAAATTTTTGAACAACTAGCAGCAATGTAGCCCATTCCTCTTTCAATGCATGAACAGGAATTCCTCTTTTAAAAATAGTTATTTCCATACCTTGGTTTCGTAATATTGTTCTCCAGGCTTCATCACTAATGCTTTTATTTTTAAACCAATGCTCACCCTCTTGAAGAAGCTCTGTGGCAGATGCTATAGATGCCTCATTGACCGCAAACTTAAGGTCTCCAATTTCTACTTCTAGGCCATTGAACGACCTTGCAAATGCTTTTGTCACTTCTTTATGATAACCTCTGGACTTTTGGATAAACCGCAGCCATTTTGCTTTCTTCAATATATCCCTTACTTGCGGATATCCCTCCATGAACTTAGGTCCTTCCGGTTTTGCTCTTAGCAATTTACCCATTCTTCTTTCTGCTCTTCAAAGACTTGCCTACGTGGAGGAGGGTTGAATGGAAGTAGAATGGCTGAACACACGGGAACGAGCACAATGACTGTGGGTAGATATCAGAGAGTGGGAATGAGCACAATGAACGAAATGGAGTGAGACAGAACAGAAAGGGGTTTCGTGAGCACAACAGAGATACGGCTGAGAGATTAACAGAGTATAACACATCCGGCAGCGTTTTGAAATTTGGTGGCTGCGAAATAAATGTGAGCACGTTTCAAAAACGGCTATGGATTTATGCGGCTGTAAGAGTCTGTGGTCAAATCAACTACGTCTCATTGTCACCGGTGGAATATTGGAGCATGAGTGAAGATCGGGGGTTTAATGATGGAACCGTTTGAGAATGAATGCGAGAGGATAATATGGAGATCGTGAAAGGTTACGGAATTGTCAATATAATCATTGGACATAATGGATGGAGCTTATGGTTCATGACTATATAAAAATGTGTTTTCAATGCTATTTGAAATAAATTTTACTCATACCTTTGGAATCTTTGCCTTTTTCCTTAATCTTCAATTAGTTGATCTTCATTGGAATCTTGAATGCTCCATGTCTTCAAAATTGGTCCTCACACCTGCATTTTAATTTCATGATTATGGAAATAACATCTGGCTGTACATTCTTTTGAAAACAGAGTTGTAGCTGCGGAATCTGCTTCGGGCTGCGGAAACTGGAGTCAGCTGCGGAAACAGATGTCAGCTGCGGAAACTGACACAGCTATTATTTGGATGAATGGAAATGAACAGATGACAAATGACCAGATGGAAATGGTCATGAAAAAGAATTTTATTGATGAAATGGAATAAAATGAAGTGAAATGGAATGAAGTGAAGTGAAATGAAATGGAATGAAGTGGAATGGAATGGAGTGGGTGGTCACAAAACTTGTGAAATGAAAGAGAGATTTTTTTTTTTGGAAAATATAGAGTGTCAGGTGTTCCTGATTTTCACCCTATATTTTCTGTATAAGACTGCCAATCAGTGATTGGTTTTCAGGCTTATACAAATTTTTTTTTTTATTTTTTTTTATTTATTTATTTATTTATTTTTTAAACTGAAAAAAACAAAAGCTAGGCTGGTGGAGAAGAAGAATTCTTCTGTACCAGCCTGATTGCAGAATTCTCTTGAAACATTCTGAAAAATTCCTCCTTTGAGAGTGGCTTATGATAAACTTTCAATTTGTGGCCATTCACAATAAGAGGAGTTTGAAACTCATCAATGGTCTTGATTCTTACTACTCCATTGCTAAAGATCTTGTCAATCTCATATGGCCCAAGCCAATGAGTCTGAAATTTTCCTTGAAAATCTTTAAACTTGGAATCAAATAACAATGCCCAATCTCCTTCTTGAAACTTTTTCTCTTTGATGTACTTGTCATGCCATTTAGCTCTTTGATATTGAACTAGATCAGTTCTTAAAATTGCTTCTTGTCTGATCTCATCTAGCTCATTCAACTGCTCCATTCTATGCTTTTGGGCTTCCGATAAGTCCATCCCCAACTGAACTGCTATCTTGAAGGTCTTGACTTGGAACTCAATGGGGAGCAAGACTTCTTTCCCATAAACAAGTTCATAGGGAGAATGTCCTGTTGTATTCCTCCATGTAGTTCTGTAGGCCCACAAGGCTTCTGGAAGCCTTTCTGCTCAATCTCTTCTATGTAGATGAACAGTTTTGGTGATGATACTTTCAAGAACTTTGTTTGTGGACTCCACTTGACCATTTGCTTGTGGATGGTAAGGAGTAGATCTTCTGTGCTTGATTTTGTATTCTTCCATCAATTTCTCCACCAAATTTGATGTGAATTGGCTCCCCTGATCTGTTACAATTTCTCTTGGAACACCAAAGCGAGTAAAAATATCCTCATAAAGAAAATGAACAACTCAATTTTCAGTAGCAGATACTAATGCTTTAGCTTCTACCCATTTAGTAACATAATCAGTGCAAACCAATATATACTTCTTTTGCTTAGATGGTGGATTAATAGGTCCAATGAAATCTAAAGCCCATTTTTCAAAGGGTTCAATGAGCACCTGTGTTTGCAATGGCATTTCATTTGAAAGGGTAGGTTTCCCTACTCTTTGGCAGCTATCACACCTTTTGACATATTGTTTTGCATCTTTGAAGAGAGAAGGCCAATAATATCCCAAGGAAAGGATTTTATAGGCCGTCCTTTTGACCGCAAAGTGTCCGCCGCATGGTTCATCATGACATGCCTTAAGAATATCAGGCATTTCATCTTCCCTGACACATCTTCTGATCACAAGATCTGGCCCTGTTTTAAACAATTCGTTAGAAATCCATGAATATCTTGAACTCTCCTGAATAATTTTTCGTTTTTCTCTTGGAAATAAATGTGAAGGTAGTTTCCCTGTAACCAAATAGTTAACAATATCTGCATACCAAGGGGTCTTAATAGTTACTGCAAACAAATATTCATCAGGAAACTTATCTTCTACAGGAGAATCTTCTTTAGTATTTTGAATTCTAGACAAGAAATCAGCTACTGTATTCTGTTTTTCTGGTCTATCCAACACAGTAATATTGAATTCTTGCAAAAGTAAAAGCCATCTTGTCACTCTGCCATTAGTAACAGGTTTGTTCATTAAATATCTAATTTCAAAATGGTCAGTATGAATAAAAGTTTCATAGCCTGTTATGTAATGTCTAAACTTATTAATTGCATGAACAACAGCTAAAAACTCTTTTTCAGTCACAGTATAGTTCAACTCTGTGGGAGTCAAATTTTTATTGGTATAATAAATGGCATAAGGAACTAAATCTTTTTGACCCAACACAACTCCTAGAGCTGTATCTGAAGCATCCGTAGAAATATGAAAAGGGAGTTTCCAATTTGGTCCTCTCAAGATAGGTGCTTCAGATATTCTTGTTTTCAAAGTTTCAAAGGCTAATTGACAATCAGGATCCCATTTGAATTCACAATCTTTTGTAAGCAATTTGAAGAGTGGAGATGCTATTTTAGTGAAGTTTTCTATAAATATTCTATAGTAACCAGTAAATCCTAGAAAACTTCTAACATCTCTTTGACAATTTGGAATAGGGCAACTTGAGATGACTTCAACTCGATCTATCACTAATCCCATCCCCAAATATGATGTCCTAAAACAATCCTCAAAGAAACATCATAAAAGCATTTTTCATGGCTTAATGAAAGTTTTGTTTCTTACATCTTTATGAGAATAAACTTTTTTCCAAATTTTCTAATGCCTTCAAATGAATTACTATAAATCAAAATCATCCATATAAACCCTCACAATCATGGATTAGATCGTAAAAATTCTAGTACGTTCTTCTTGGAATAAAAGGCTCGGTGCATTACATAACCCAAAAGGAAGCACCTTGAGAGGGCAAAATTTCCCCAAGGGCGTGAGTCTTATCTTGATCTTCACAGTGCTACTCGAATTTGATTAGAGCTCACTTTAAAACCATCCAAAAATGAAAAGTACTTTACTCCGTTTAACAACAGACACTCCCGATTTCAATAAAAGGCAAAGGAAAGTGATCCTCTTCAAAGTTTCTTTGTTCATTCTAATCAATGCATACTTCCATTTACTCATTCTTTAGGTACTATAACTAAAGGAGAAAAACTCCATCGGCTATCCGGGAATTGATAAATGAAGTTTACATTGAGAAGTTTTTGGAGCTCTCTTCACTATTCTAAGATTTGGATTCATCCTTCTTTGAGGCTGTCTCGATTGGTCTTACTGCTTTCCTCAATATAGATATGAGATGGATGCAGCCCAGGGATCAATATCTTCAAGGCCAAGAGGATTCATGCAAATGCAAGAGAATGTTTTCAAGTAAGATTCTCTCGTTAGTTCTTCTTGGTGATTTCTCCAAATGTTTGTTAGATATTCAATGTCTTTTTCTCGAAAATCTCAATAGAAGTCTGGCCAAATTCTTCTATAGAGTAAGAGACATTTGTCTTGATGATAAATATTCTGCGTCGATTCCAACTAAATTGTGTGGGTCATATTCAAGTTATTCCTGCAATTTTCTAATGTAATTAATTTGACTATCCTCACTAAATTTTAAATGGTAAAGACAGTTGTATAGTGTTCTCATCATCGACCTATCCATTGTCTCCTTTGCCTTCTGATTTCTCTTGTCAGAGGATACAAATTTGAATTTCTCTGTTTAATTACCATTAGAAATGCAAGATAAACTCTGCATCTACAACTAATAAAGCATCACCAGGCTAGCCAAGGGTCTTCCCTAAAATAAGTGGATGTCCTCCTAGATTACTTTTGGGAGTCAAAATCATAAAGTCTACTGGATATTCCCAAGAATCTAAGGAGACTGAAATATCTTCTAATACACCATCTGGTTTAATAACCGATCGATCTGCAAGTTGCAATAAAGTAGGTGTAAAAAGAAGGTTAGGAATTTTTAACCGTTCCATAGTCTGTCTACTCATAATGTTGATAGCAGCCCCTAAGTCAATCAATGTGTTTGGAATTTCTATCCCATTTATATGTGTCTTGACAATTGGACTTCCTGGATCTACATACTTCTACATGGTAATTTTTCCCATCATAATGTCTGCAATCTTTCCTACCAGGTGGATTCTTCTTGTGTCCTTTAGCTTCCTTCCTGGTCTTTTGAAACTCAACTCCTTTATGGTTTTTGCTAGAATAGGAATTTCTCGAATGGCTTGTAGCAATGGAATCTTGATATAAACATTCTTCAATTCATCTAGAAAGTCATAGTTAGGCAACAAGATTTGTTTTTCCACCCCCTTATCAATTTGTAGTCTTTCCGGGAAAGGAGGTGTAGATGAAGATACAGGTTGCTCAACTATAGGAGTTGTGGATGTTAGCTTTTCTTTTTCTTTTTGAATTTTTTAATTTTGAAGAGATTCTTCCTCAGAATCCTTATTGACTTGAAGAGAGTCCTCCTCAGAGGTATCTTGCTCTTGAATGTCTATAGAAGGTTTTTCTAAAACTCTACCAGATCTGAGTTGTACATCGTTGAGAGGAACAATAATATAGGTAGGAAATTGTTGTCCTTCTACCATATAAGTAGTTTGAGGATTCTTATTGTTAGGATTTGGCAATGGCTGAGCTGGAAGTTGATTTGTCTTCTGTTGGTATGGGAGCATGAGTTGAGGATTTGTACTTTGTTGAGAAGGTTGTTGTTGTGGAAATGGCAATGAAAGTTGTGGATTTGGGCTTGGAAGTTGTGGAGCTTGTTGATTTTGAAAAGATGGAGGATATTGATAAAATTGAGCAAATCTTCCATAAGGATTTTGCATCCCTTGTACCCATGGCTGATATGAATTTTGATGTTGGGGCCAAGGTTGTTGCCAAGGAGTCCAATTTGGTGGGGTTTGAAGATTCATAGGGTTATTAAACCCTTGAGATTGTTGTCCCCGCCAAGGTCTCCTTGCGACAAAACAGAGAGATTCTATTGAATTTGGATCTTCTTGAAAAACAGCTTTGAGTCCAGGGATTGAAGGACAATCCTTGATCTCATGATTTTATGAGCAAATCATACATGTTTCTACAACTTTTGCATCCAAGGGACATTCCCTTAAAGCATGTTTCTTCCTACATTTCGGACAAAAGATGGCTAAAGCATATGTTTCTGCTTTCTGCTTGTTTTGGATTTTAAGGGTGTCTAGTTGTTCACTAAGGCTCCCTAAGATATCAGTTTTGAACTCATCAAGAATATTACCAATCTCTGCCCTACTTACTGATCCAGTTGCAGATTTGTTAGCCCTAATAAGAGAAGAATCCCTAGGCCCTTTTCCAGTTTTAGATTTTCCCCTTGAGAGATGGATACATAGTTCTGTTATATCACGAAATGGAAGTTGAGAAATGTCTCCTTTCCCCATCATGTTTAAAATGTCTATCCATTCATCTCTAATGGCTTTTAATAGGAGGGCTTTCAAGGTTTCATTATCTAAGTTGCTCATCTTTGCTTTTTTCAAGTTGTATTGAAATCTTTCAATTAAGTCTTCCAAATTTTCATCTTCTTTTTGCATCATTTTGAATACCTCATCCTTGTGATTGGTGGGCATACAATAGTCCAAGTATCTATCCAAAAATGTTTGTTTCATATCATTCCAAGTCCTAATAGATTGAGTGGTTAATCCCATGAACCATTTCAAAGCAGATCCCTTCAAAGTTGAAGGAAACAGTTTGAGTTTTTGAGAGTCTTCCATATAATCATAGGTTCGGCACACAACTTCAAACTCAAACAAAAATGTTTCAGGATCCTCACTTCGCAATCCATAAAAGTTAGGGAGAACAGATGGTGAGATATTTTTCATTGTTGTATGAGTTTCCTCATCAACTATAGGGAATCCAAAAAAGTTGTCTCCTTCCCTATTTCTACCATTATTTCCTTCACCATTGTTGTCTCCATTGTTTCCTCCTCTTCTACCTCTACCTCTACCTCCATCTATTACTTCCTCCGCCATGATAGTTTCTTTAGAGTCCTTAAAGTCCTCTAGTTTTTCTACCAAGGGAGAATGAGATAAAGTCTCTTTGTTTTCTAAATGGGATTGAGTAGGTGGTATAGGAGAATCCTCTAATTCATCTGTTCCTTGACTTCCAAAAATCTTAAGGCCAAGGGTAGATGGTGGTGAATCTGGTCTATGCCTTGAAGAAGATGGAGTTGTGAAAATCGAACTCTTGGCTTTAGCTATAAACCTTCCCCTAGAATCTCTTGCTCTATGCATGTCATTTTTTTTTATTTTTTTTTATTTTTAAAAAGTTGGGCTAATAATTCTCTTTCTGATCTTCCAGGTCACACTAGGTGCAAGAAGAGAGCATACTTAAGAAATTACTAGACCAATAACTCTCTTTTTCTCATCCTCCGCATCACCAGTGCAAGAGGAGCATACTAAGATGTTAAGAATATCAAGTTTTCCTTCTTTTGATTTCCGTTGTTTTTTTTTTTTTTTTTAAGAAATTAAGCCACTTTAGGCTGGAGGACTTTCCATTGCAAGAATTCAAGGCCAGCATTTGTTGTTATTTACTAGTGTGTGTCTTAAATGTTTAAGATTATTTATCAACTGGAATCTGAAGTCACGTAGCGCGCGCACTATATGTGCAAGATAACCTATTTCTTAAATTTTTGTCGTTTTTGGTTTTTCTATGGTGAAATGGAAATTCTAAAATGAAAACAAGTTTAGTTATATTTGTTCAAGGAAGTGATATCCCCTATAATGATTTACCAACTTGAAACTTTAAAAGCAAATTGAAAATTACAATGACAAGACTTGAAAGAAAGTAAAAGTGTACTGCTGAAATGAAAAGGTGCTGCTAATCTAATGAATCAAAACAGTAAACTAGTGAACATGAAAATCAAACTATTCTTGCTGCCAACTAAACACAAAAGAAACTATGCTTATGGAAATTCAAAATTGCAACAAAATAAATCTAAATCAGATTACATCAATTCATTTTCTGACCCTTCATCATTAGACCAGCTATGACTTGCGGAAGTAATCATAAACAACTTGTGTAACTGATATTTAATTCGCAGAAAGTAAGCTAATACTAAACCATACACACATGATTCAATCCCTCGCCATCAGTCCAGCTGTGGCTTTCGGAGGAAACTGAAGATGTCATACATGATTTAATATATCTAAATTTGCAGAAAAGAAACTAATACTAAACTACACATTTCATAATGTGCACTTCCTAGCCATCATCTGTATTGGTTTTTCTCTTAGGTATAAATCAAGATACTAAAGAGTACTAATATGATTTAAATTTGCGTAGAAAGAACTGACATTGAAAATCCTCAACGCAGATGAAGAAAAAGATTATATGCAAGATAACTATTTCTGTTAACTTTTGTTGTTGGTTTTCTATGTGAAATGGAAATTTAAAATGAAACAAGTTTACATATCGTTTTACATAGTGACATCTCATAATGATTTACCAACTTGAAACTTTAAAAAGCAAATTGAAATTTACAATGACAAGACTTGAAAGAAAATGAAAATGTACTGCTGAAATGAAAAGGTGCTGCTAATTTAATAAATCAAAACAGTAAACTAGTGAGCATGAAAACCAAACTATTCTTGCTGCCGACTAAACACAAAAGAAACTATGTTTAAGGAAATTCAAAATTGCAACAAAATAAATCTAAATCAGATTACATCAATTCATTTTCTGACCCTTCATCATTAGTCCAGCTATGATTTTCGGAAGTAATCATAAACAACTTGTGGGAATCGATATTTAATTATAAAATAACCAATATCAGAAACTACACTCATGATTCAACTTCATGAAATTCACAATTGGGTAATGGCTAGGGGGAGGTAAATCAAGATGTCATACATGATTTAATATATTCTAAATTTGCGAGAAAGAAACTACTAAACCACACATTTCATAATGCGCTTCCTCACCATCACTTCCTATGTATTTTGAGGCATCCAAGAGTGCTTGGGGCAGCCAGAATATCTAAATTAGAAAGAAATCAATACTAAACTACACATTTCATAATGCACCACCACTACCTAAAATGGTTTAGAGTAAATCAAGATGCTAAGAAAATACAATATATCTAAACTTGTTACATAAAGAAAATGAAATAGATTAAAACTCCCATGGCCTATAACAGGGCCTCACCATCACC
The DNA here is from genome assembly GCA_034641835.2 of Pinus albicaulis. Classification (NCBI taxonomy): domain Eukaryota; kingdom Viridiplantae; phylum Streptophyta; class Pinopsida; order Pinales; family Pinaceae; genus Pinus; species Pinus albicaulis. The sequence continues at coordinate 696,386,251 of CM076571.1, read as the reverse complement.
AACAAGAAGCTTTATATAACCGAAGATGCTACATGTTTTAATATATATCTAAATTTAACTACTGAATCAGATAAGCAAAACTGAAATGTACAAAGCAAGACTGAAGTTAAACAAAAGCTATGAAAAGCAAACTAGCAGCAGAAAAATGTTAGTTTCATGTCATTAGTCAAAATGCTATGAAAATGCCCGGGCTGTCTATCTAAAACCTGCAATCAAGAAAACTGATCAGTGATTAACAATCATAAAACATGAAAGACAGAAATGAAATTGAAATTATGGAAATGTATAAACAGAAATGAAACAACTGCAAAGTATGAACATATGGATGGATTATGATACAATGACTTTTAAAGAAATGAAATGAGAAATATACACTAATACACAAAACCTTAGCTGAGCAAGGGCCCTCTACACAGCCTTGGTAACGATCCTCAAACACGAATTAAGTTGAAAAACAGAGTCTTCTCATATTAAAAATCAGTTCATTACAGAATGGTAGTGTTACGGCACAAGTGCAGCATAATCACTACAGAACAGACTAAAAGATAACAGAGTACATTCACTAACATCAACTATCAACTAACTTTATGTGCGTATGCAAACGCTCTATATATAACAATAAACTGTAACTGTCTCCTAAAGTTCATGATGGCAGAGAGCACGTAGACCACTACGCCCACGGATATAGGAGTATGGCCGTGTTGGAAAGTGAATCTACGGAAGGTGGATGCTTGAATTCAACTCCAGAGCTCTGCACAGATGTTGATTTAACCTCCGCAAGCTTAGAAACGGCCGTATGGATGTTTATGTGCCACGAAACAGAGTCCGGCCGACATGAAACTCCATAGTTGACTTCCATGTGGACGCCTTTGACCGCGGCTTCTTTGGATGAGTTTGCTTGAACCAATAGGACACGAACCATGTCCACGTCATTCCTAGCCTGCCCATGTGGCTCGTTTCCCTTGTAGACACTTGTAGCATATAATTCCACAAAATAGCTGCGGAAATTTGCAGCAGCTGCGGAAAGTGGCAAGATTCCGCAACTGAATGAACAAAATCTAGATCAAATAGAAAACACAAAAATATAATTAAAAACCATGTTAGATACCCTTTTGCACATGATATTGAAAATTTGGGAGGTTTAGGTGAGTGAAAAGGGTATGGAAAAGTGTATGGAAAAGATGCAAATTCGGGACTCTACAAGCTCACCAAGTCCAGAGCTTTCCATCCCCAAACAGATGGCCAGACATAGGTCATCAATAGAATGATTGTACACATTCTGCGAATGTACAATTCTAAGCATCCACACACATGGGACGAGAGCCTCCCCTATGTACAACATATTTATAATCGGGCTCTCCACAGTTCAATCGGCCATAGCCCCTTTCAGGTGGGCTTGGGATTCCAGCCACTATGTCCCATTGACGTAGCCATGCCATTTGTAGCTGCTCAGGCTAATTCAGCTCATGTCCAGTCTGAAGTTGACAAAGCAAGTAGCTTCATCGAGCGCATTCAACACCTCCGCCAACAGGTTCATGACATATTGGACAGAGCCAATGCCAAGTACAAGCAACGCCATGATCAACACCGGGTGCCACACAACTTGCAGGTGGGCGACAAAATATGGCTACAATTGCAGAAGGAGCACCTCACTAGACCCCACCGCAAGCTTCGCCCACTCCGATACGAGCCGTACACCATCACCAAGGATGTAGGGAACAATTCCTTCGAGCTCAGTATTCCACCATTCCTTGGTCTGCACCCAGTCTTCAATGTGGATCGCCTTCGCCCTTACTTCCCACTGCTACTGGACACCTCGGACATTGCAGAACAACTCACACCAACAGAGTTAAATCCATACTGCATGGAATAGGCCACCACAGATTGTATCATGGACATACAAATCAAGAACACTCGCCAACAGAAGATCCAACTATATCGGTTTGTCAAAGCTGGCCAACTCCTGCACCAAGGAAAGTGGTTCACCAAGGACCAAGTTCAGCAGAAATTTCCTCATCTCATGGAGGAACTTAACGCAATGGGGACCATTGATTCCTAAGCGGGGAGGAATGATCCAGGTGGATATTGGTGGTCACCTGCCTATTCCACTTGGGGTTCCACCATTGTCTCTTTCAGTTTTTCAGTTTCGGCACAGTTTACTATTTTTAGCAGTTTTTCGGGTCCTGAACTTCCAAAGCCGTTTTAAGGCCCTAAACGATGTTTTTTGGGAAACCAGAGAGAAATATGGGTCCATGGACCGATTTTTATTGTTAAAATTTTGTATTCCTTGGATATATCTTTCTAACGAGGTATGGTACGCATCAAACGGAGATCGTATGCCAAAGTTACGCCCCTGGGAAGTTGAAACACCAATTTACCCAAATGGGGCCCATAGTTTTGGCGCTTCATCTCGGTTAGGGTTTTGGCTGTTTAGGATTTCCCATTGTTTCTAAATAATAAATAGGCCCTCGAGCCTCATTGTAACTCAGTTCAGCGGCCTGTACCATCACATCTCTTCTCAGAGATAGCTACCAGCACCCTAGCTAGTTTTATTTCCATTCTGTTTGTAAGAAAATTTTTAGTTCTCTGATATTAATGAAATGAAGTGTTATTTCCGCTGCATCTCTATATTTATGGTTATATGTTTATTCTGTTGCGTTCCTGCATAAATCTGGATCACCAGAATTGAAGTGTCAAGCTATGCAGGGGGACTGAATCCAGAAGAATTGGTAGACTGGATTAATTAAATGAAAAAATGCTTTGATTATGAAGAAATAAGTGAAGATAAGAAGGTCAAGTTTGAAGTAACAAAGCTGAAAGGAAATACTGCATTTTGGTGGGATGGAGTGTAGGCAGAGAGAAGGAGAGTTGGCAAGCAACCTATTAAAAGCTGGACCAAAATGATGGCAAAATTAAAAGGTAAATTCTTGCCTAACGATTACCAGCTGAAATTGTACAAGCAAATGCAGAACCTGAGACAGAGGTTTTTGACAGTAAAGGAATACACAGAGGAATTCTACAGAGTGAGCATAAGAGCTGGGCAATTCCAAGACACACCTGATAAGACTGCCAGATATGTGAATGGTCTCAAGCTGGAGATATTTGAATGTTATAAGGTATGTACAATGTATTGTTTCATCTGTAATATTGGATGGCAATATAATATCTAATATACAATGGAAATATAACCTTTATGAATGTCTGAAAAATGCATATGAAAGTAATTTTTATTCATGATGATTATGATGAGATGGTGCACTTTGTATTGGAGAAGTATATTTTTACACGGCATTTGGTCACCATGAAATTTGATGGTCAATATGGATCTATCACCAGTCATACTCATGCTTCCTTAGAATTCAAACATTTCGATTCATTAACCAAGTCGTCGAAAATGAGAAAATAACTCTGAAATACTCTTAAAGATGGCCTACACACTTTTTGCAGTCACTTCTTGCGCATGCACAAATATTACTAAGCTTCCCTAGAGAGTTTTATGTTTTTATTTCGGATTAAAACTGGCACAACCAATTTAAAGTAAATTAAAGGCAAAAAGTAACTTCTAGAAGCACAGTTGGGCACATATTCTTCCAACTAAAAGCCCTTGAGTCACGATAGTTCAAGCTAAATCCCTCCAAGCATGGAGCTTATCCCCTTGGATCAAGGAACCCTAATCCCCTCATTTTTGGATCACACCCATCTATTGGTGGATCTAAAACCTCCACAGTTTCTCCTATAAATTGAGCTGAAACTTCAAGGTTAGGGAGTTCACTAATTATGATAATATTATGATGGTCATTATAGAGTGGAAAACTTGTTAAAACAAGGAGGAAGATTGGGAAGGCATAAGAGAGGAATTTGTACGACATCAAGGGTTGGTTGTAAGATTTCTGTTATATTCCTAAATAATATATTTCGATACTTTTTCTCATAGTGTTGTTTTTAGATTCATTAAAACAATTACAATTCTTATTCGCCTTGATCATTAAGTTAAACTAGTATTTCAATTATTACATACTGCAGATTATTTTGATTCTTTTCATGTTTGTGATTGCAGATTTCTTCTTAGTATTGAAGGACTTCTTTAGGACAAAGAGAAAATTCTTCAACAAACATCTTGTTGAAAGGTAAGATCATTGTCCTCTCTTTTATAGTTTTTATAATATGAATGCTAATAGCTTAGGGAAGAGATATTCTTATGTTTTATTGTTTCTAGTTATTTGTTGGGATACTAGGGAAACCCCCCCTTGTCTACAAGAGGGATTTATCCAAGTGAAAAATTGGCGACTCCGCCATGGTGAGCCATCAACGAAACCCATCGCATAATTCAAGGATATCTCGGTCATGTAGGATCCATTAACTGTTGTTGTGGTATGATGATTGGAATCCTCTATAAATAAGAAGATATAAGAATGTCACCATAACTAAAATACTTCATGTTTTACTGAAATCAAACCTACGGATAGATAAGTTTCCTTAAGTGTGGTCAATGCACTTAGAACAACAGATGAAAGAAACTTGAACTTTTCCTTAAGATACATAGATAAGAGAAAAACACCTACTTCTTATCCTTCTCTATTTTTCATCTTCCTTTTGTCACTTCCATCGCTCTCAATCGAACTGAAATCATTTGATTGGTACTTGAAATTTCTGACAGAATACAGAAAATGACATAAAGGCATATGATCTATTCATATTAATCAAACTAAATCTATTTCATTTGAAAATTAATATATAAAATCATGAACACATGTATTAGGAAAGTAACATATCTCTTTATTATATGATAGAAGGAGAAGTTACACCTATTTGGATCAATTTGATGTCAACTCACTCCAGCTTCAGTCCCATCCTCATCACCTTAGTAGCATCACTCCAATATCATAACATTACTTGTAAACAATACCTCAAAGAGATATAATCTCACCAACATAACTCTACAAATTCAAACTCTTTCTCTCCTTTGCACTATGATTAGTGCTAAATTTATAAGAAATGATGGTAGTTTCGCATTAATTGGTCATTAAATGGATGAGGAAGTTTCCTTGTTCAATGGGATAGGAGGATAAGTGATTTAATGTGTTCATGGTGTTCATATTCGAGGTTATCAAATATCATAATAGCTGGAAACACTTTTAGAAGCCACTAGAAAGTGGGAAGATTATTGGAATCATTTGAGCAATTCACTCTGAGTCGACCAACACACTATTAAGTGGGCCTAGGTGCTCGCGATGCTGCACCACATGGGAGTAAGTGCTATACAAAGAACTTACTACAGTTTAGCGGTACATTGGTGGCTCAATGGAGCATTTCAGTTGAACTTCAAGTAGTGAAACTTTTGTGGCTAAAAACCAACAATGGGATGACCTGTTTAACGCAAGTAGAAATCGATTTAGAGTATGAGAGACCATGTTTGTACTGATATGAGTTTCAGGAGTGATGCCCAAATTTATGCGTAACAACTACACCCTAAACCATGAAATTCAAAAATGATAATGTTGAGTGATATGCTTTACGATGTGATGAGTAGGATCTGAAGCGAATGGTGACCTGCATCAATGAAAATACATTACATCATGATATATTTTACATTTTGGACATGAATTTTTGAGGGAGGAATACCCATACTTATCACGTAAACTATCATAAAATTAGAAAGTTGTCCACAGATATATACCCTTGATAAGATGACCATTTGTGTAAAGACATCGTACAAATGATGTGGTACTACTCCTAAAATTGAAACCCGGATGGATGAAACTAGATTTGGGTTCTTCTATCTCATTCACTCGACTGCTCAAGTACGATTTGAACCATGAGAATATGTGATATGAAGTCGAACATGGGAAGACACTACTTGATTACCAGCCAATGATGTAAGTCATTGGTAGATGCGATAGAAACCACTAATGATGATAATGGCTCTCAAGGTACTGCAGTACATTTTACATGGTGTGAATAGATGATATGATGTCAAACACCATACAAAGTATTTTAGTAAAATCCCACTAATTTCAACCTATCATCAAAAGCGATAAACTTTGCATTGATGTATGCATGATCCAAGGTACTGTAAGGGTGTTTTTAAGTCAACTTCTTGGATGATGAGCTGATGTCAATAGGAAGCGACTCATCGTAGGAGGGCCTTGACGTATCCCCCATCAAGGACATGAAACGAGAGTAATGATTTCAGAGACAGAATGTAACTAATGAAGCAATATTCAGGGATGGTGGTCATGAAATGAAGGTTTACGAGTATTGAAAATAATGAGGAATTACTAAGTGACTTATGTTGAACATATCAGTGAAACTGAATGAGTTGGTGGCATTGACCCAAAATGAAAGTGATGGATGGTATGATAGACCATAAAGAAGATAGCCCAACCCGAAAGCCACAGAGATGAAGTAAATGAGTGTCATGTTCAAAAGCGACTAGCTACCATAAAGTAAGTAATCCATTTCCAATTTTTCCTAGTCATTGCTGACCAGTAAATCTTTATAATTTAATAAGCTTGAGGAGGATAACATAGGCTTGATGTATAATTCCATGCTTCAGATGAATCCATCCCTATGTGATGTTTTAATGAGTCTAGAGAAAGTGAAACTCGATCTTGTCATGATGAAAAAGTCTGTTGCTATTTGATGTTTCAACGGGTCTAACAACAATGAAAAATTTGTCCTTTTTCATACTTAGAGAGCTTTGAAAAAGGGATGAAAAGAAAACTATACAAGTTATTTTTCATAAATTTGTCCCTCGGGTCCGAAAAAAAGTAATATAATATCTCTAAGAACCTCCTATCCACGTTCGACTAAGGCGTTCCATTTTTGTAAATAATCTATCCCAATCTGGAAAAGTGTTAAAATTATACTGAGTAGGTGCCATTTCATTTCCTTTTATGAGCTTGAAAGGCCGAGTTCTCTGCAATATTTTCATGCTTTTGGAGTTTGAAAAGAGATAAAAGAGGACTCCAAAGAGGGGTTCCTTTTTCAATGTTTATCAGAGATCGAAAAAGAGATAAAAGTGTGCTTCATGGTAAAATTTCATTTTAATAACATGCACATAAAAATTCATTGTATCAGCCTTAAACTTGCTCAAAGAACAACCAAACATATTAAACATACCTGTTTAATAGTAAAAAATAGGTTAAAACTATAGTAGATTCATTAAATATGCATAAAATAATTGAAAAGACTATTTAAATAATAATTACCATGTCATTTTAACATTTACTTTTACCATTCAGTTTTTAAGTGCTCTAAAATAGTTTTTCCCTCGAAATTCAACAGTTGATTGCAGCAGATTCTGTGGACCATTTCTCATGCTGTCAGGATTAGGTAAGAGATCTGACTTTTCTCTTTATTTTAGTATCATTATTTTATAGTTTCATGCAAATGTTTTATGGTTCTGGGGCTCCTATGGTAATTCTACAATTCCCTAGGACCAACAAACCCTTGAATTTTGAAAAGTGTGTTGTAGAGGAACTGAAATGAAGCCTAGGTCCTCTGAAATTCTCTTTCTAGGGAACAGGGTTACGTTGGGCATAATTTCCAAATTTTCTTTTTTCTTTATGCCAAAAATATCTTCATTTTTTTGCATGAAATGGATCCTAACTAAGCTTATGGTTTTATTTAAGGCTTTTATCGGATCAAAATGTCGATTACATGGCGAGAAAGAGAACATGAAGAACATGATATGGTTGCCATAACTGATCCTAGCACTGTGAGAGCCCTCAGATACTACAGTTTATTAAAGTAATTTAAACTATTAGGGATGAGGAAACATTTGGAACTATGGAAATTCTTGATTCACTCATGGGATCCAACAGAGAAGGTATTTCACATTAGGGACAAGGTGCTTCCAATATTAGTTGATGATAATTACTTTTTGACAGGTTTGTTGAGACGTGGTGCCCCCATTTCCCTTGAGGGTTCTGTCCATGGAGGTGAGATATTGAAGGATTACATTCAACAATTTTTTTGGCAAGATAAGTAAATATGAAAAGATAAATATAGGAGATGTGCATGATATGCCTTTGTGAATGCTCCTGTTCACCATCGCAAAGTTAGCTGGCAGTGTGAAACTTCATGTTGTAAATATATCGTTCATGCATTATGTGCTTCAGTGTCTCAAGCCAACCGTGTTCAACTGGGCTGAAGCAGTACTCTCTCAGATGAAATACCAGCTGACCAAAGTCAGAAGTGGCAAGATGAATAATTTTAGCTATGGATCGATCCTGATCACTTTCATTCTGGAGCGAATTCCATTGATGCAGCCACAATATGTAACACTGGGTGTACCCAGTCCTAAGGATCTGCGGATGCAGTGATGGGTAGAGTTGATGGCTATACATGTTTGTCAGTCATCAATCTAATTCTCTACTGCATTCTTTGCTTGGCTCTAATGAAATCATATAATCATAGAGGAGCATCCAAAAGAAGGGGTGGATTTTTTCGGAGACCCAAATTTGATGTTACCAGCAGGTGGTCAATGGGGTGATATAGGTAAAACATTTTGACCATATTTTTTTATTTTTTTGGGGTTTTACATATTTTTGTGTTTTTGATGTTACCAAGACTAAACTAAATATTATTTATGTATGCAGATGTGGGTAGTGGTCAACCAGTAGGTTGGAAATATCAAAGCGGATTTTCGGCAACGCAGTCCTTCGAGATTTGGATTTGACAGAGACTCTGGCTGAGTTACAGCAGCATGCAGAGGGATTGAAACTCGAGATACATGATATCTGGATTGAGGAGTTACCGATGAGGCTGCAGTGCCATAATATTGGTGTGCCTAGCCAATGGATGAGGCTATTGCACATGATAGCTCAAGAAGTGACCTGCTATCATGAGCACCACTAGATCTAGTTAGGATATGATATGTCTGCATACATTTTGAGGTCATGTGACCAACATGTCTTGTACACAAAATTTTGTAAAAAACTCAATTATCTATGTATTTTACTTTTAATGTTATCATATGGTTGTGTGCAATCCTATTCAATTGTGTGATGTGAATTGAAAATATTTCTTTACATATGTTTCAAATGTTTGTTTAACACGTAATTTTCTAAAGAATTAGTTAAGGTGTATAATTTTCTAGAAATGTATTGATATTGGATGTAAACAATGTCTTTCCAAAAGATGAAATCTAAGAAACATGCGATGAATAGTTGGATTTCGGACAGTATAAACACTAGTAAGTTGTATTACAACAAGTTGTGAGTCTAGCCTAATGATGATGCGGTGAATGCCAAGTGAAATGGCATCAGAGAGGAGTTCGATAAATTTGTAATACTTAGTCATATTGTTGGTGAATCGACTAATAAAAATCTGTTGGAAACTCACTAACTCTCCACTTCGAGCGAAGATGGCCCATGTTGTAGAAGATAGATTTTGTGTACTATGGTTAGCACCATTGGAATAACCAACAATGGTTCCGAAGTTTCTGAAATCTACAAAAAAATGCAAACTAGATTACTAACCACATGAATACTATTAAAATACACACTATAACATGACTGCAATCAAAGTATATATACATTATCATACAATGTTTACTATGCAGAATCAAGCATAGTAACGTTTAAGATACAACCCATTCTAAGGCTTTGAAAATGGCATACCATCATAATCTACCAACTCGTAGGTGCCTTTTTCAAGAACACACTTAACAATATGGGGGCCATGCCATAATGGTTTGAATATTCCTATTCCTATCTTATCAGTTTCCTTATCATAAAGAAAGATCGGGTATCCTTTTGAGAAAGTGCGACGCTTGACATTATGCTCATATTGTGCCTTGATTCATCTCTTATGTGCTTCATTGGCCAATGCATCTTCACGACGTGTTTCATCTAGATGGATGAGATCTAAAAGATGTTCCTCTTCGTCAGAGGTGTCAATTAGTAGGTAAATTTTGAGTATTAATGATGGAATTTCACATTGAATCCAGAAGATAACTTCTAGACCATAAACTAGCTGAAATGGAGTAAATCTAGTTGTGTTTCTCACCGAGGTTCGGTAAGCCCACAAAGCCGTGTACACGATTAAATTCCAGTTTCGTTTGTGAACCCCAATCATTCGTTGATGCATACGCTTAATAATTTAGTTGATGGCTTCAACTTTTCCACTAGCTTGTGGATAATAAGGGGTAGAACTACCGTATGAAAGTCCTAACTTGGTAGTCAATCAGTCATAATGTAGTTACAAAAGTGCTTTCCATCATTTGTAACTATGGCTTGCAACACATCAAACCAAGTAACCACATGGTTAAAGAAAAACAATGTAGTTGTATCGCCTGTGTTTTTTAATGTAGGCATCACCTTGGCCCACTTGGTAAAATAGTCAACGATGACAATAATACAGCCATGTTCCCCAGTCAAGCGAGGGTTACATGTCATGAATTCAATGGCCCATTTGGAAAATGTTCCCACAATGATGATAGGATGCATTGGCACTAGTGGTACAAGTGTTTTACAATAAAATATCTAGCAAGCATGAAAACTTCTCACCACAAGAATGAAATCGCTAAACATGGTACGCCAGAAGTAACCAAAACAGAGAATATTTTTCGTAGTACAAAAATCAGACAAATTTCCACCATAGGCACCACCGTGGAAATTATTTAAAAATTTCTCGACCTCCTCATGAGTCAGGCACCTACATAAAATAGTATCGACACCACGACGATAAAGTGTATCACTGACGATCAGATAATATTTGGCTTGGTATCGAATACATCATTGTTTTGAGTGAGAGGTATTGGGATGGAAAGTTTGGGTTTGGAGATAGATCAGATAATATCCATACCATGGGTCTGATGATGTGATAAAAAAAAAAGACGCATCCGGAATGGATGGTTCTGATGTAGAATCAATGCTACTCAAGGGAAGGTCGCAGATAAGATCATCGAAAACCAAAGACTTCTTTGACTTGGATTTAATGAATTCCAAATGAAATTCCTAAAAAATGACTATCAATTTTGAATATTTTCCCCTTAGCAATTGACGTGACAGAATGTATGCCACACGGTTGCAATCCAAAATGACAATGGTCTTCTGGAGCAGGATATAGCGGCAAAATATTTGTACATCTTGAATGGTTTCCAAGGCGAGATTCTCAACATAATTGTACTAATCTTTTGTATCATTGATATTGAAACTCAAATAATAGATCGGATGTTTGATCCGATCTTCTTCCTGGACTAAAAGCATAGCGATGGTTGTATGTGCAAAGAACAGATGCAATAAATAATCAGTTTAGAAACTTGGTGGATACATTAATGATGCTCGGATCAGGAAATATTTAAGAGCACCAAAAGAAGCTTGCACAACCTCATCCCAATGGAAGGGAGTCTCCTTTTTCAAGATTTGAGTAAATCCTTTAGCCATTTCAGTGTAGTTGGGAATGAATCTCCTTATAAAGTTAGACTTCCCTTGCAGTCTTTGTAACTGAAGTACATTGGAAGGTGCAGGAAAATCTAGAATGGCATGGACCTTCAAGGGATCAAGCTAAATTCCATATTTCGACATGATGAAGCTAAGAAAATGACCAAAACCGACACAAAAAACACATTTTTGTGGATTGAGGCATATTTTTTAGGGACGAGATTGTAAGAAGATGGCTCTCAAATGTACCGAGTGGTCAGCCTGTTTCCATGAATGCGCAGGTAAGTCATCCATATAAGGTTGACCAATGTGTTTGATGTCATGGAAAGCATAATTCATTTCCCTCTGAAAGGTTGCCCCAACATTCTTTAAACCAAAAGGGAGTTTCGATAAGAACCTCTACATTAATGGCAACAGCCTTATTTGGATGAACAAGATGGAGGTGTTGTCATACTGGTTTGACATCATAGTACATTTTAATCTCATGCTCAATGATACTGGAATCGATGCCTGGAATTTCCTCATACAACCAAGCGAATACATCATAGAATTCATGGAAAAGAGAGCGGTAAGTGTCAAGTTCAGATGTAGAATAATTTGTGCCGACGTAAATGTTTTCTACTATACTAGTTTTGGTCAAAATATCGATAGAAATCAATTCTTTTATATTTGACGGGTTTCGCTCAGAATCGACAATGTGTATATGAATGAAATTTGTTAAGAAATCAATGACTACAGGGTGTAATCATTCAGTTGGACTATCTTCAATGCAATTTGTAAGATGGGATTGATGATGAGAATCTGCCCATGGTTCTTCTTCTTGCATCATGGATTCCATAATGCTCTCGCCAGTTGAGAATATACGTGAAAAGGGGTCAGAAGTAGTACCATAATCGAAAGAAAAATCGACCCAACTAGTCAGCGAAAAAGGATCAAGATTAGCCACATAAGCCAAAAATATTGATTGCTATGTGAGCTCGATTGGACTTAGAGGCATAGCTTCATCCAACCTATCTATTTCGAAATCATTTGGAATCTTCCATAAATCAAATGAAGTGGAAGATCAAATATTGCAGGTTTCATTTTTTTTATTTCCACCGATGTCATAGGTGAAGGTAATGAAAAGGTACCCATTAGGGAAGAATCCTTAAAGAGTCCTACACCAATGCTCTGAAGAGATGGCTATGGTCCATGAATGAATGGAATGGTTCCAGTTGCTTGGGAGCTAGAGATGAAGAAGGTGAGTTGATCGATGACTGTGATTTCGCCCTTATGGGGGAAGTAAAGCATGCGAAAGTAACTAGATACAACTATAGCCATAGTGTAAACCCATGGTATTCCAAGTAAAATATTGTAGTCAATGGGTCCATCAACAACCTCAACTTCAATAGTAATAGTTTTTCTCCTAGTTTAACTTGTAGGTTACTGATAATTCCACAAGGGTTATATGTACGACCGTCAAGAGCTTTCAAAGTCGTAGGTGATTGTGAGAAAGGTGGCAATCCAAGTGACTTCTAGTAACTCATAGACATGAAACAAGTAGATGCACCTTCAACAATAATATTCGAATGAATGAGGTGATTCATGACATTTACTTGGATAAAAAATGCTACTTTTGATAGTAATTGTGGCACATAGTCCGCATGGTTAAAGACTATGAGATTAGAGTCCGTAGAATTGATTCCACCAATTGTTGACAACAAAGTGTGCTTTTGGAGGGACAATTCACAAGAACCTCAAGCGTCGACATAGCAAAAAGTGACTCAGCCAGATCTTCGACTATGTTATAATTTTGAGTTGCGTGAGCTTGAGGGTTGAAATTCGATTTATGAACGACTCTCTTTGGTGGCTTTATTGTTAACTCGGGAATAATAGGCAACGAAATTGAATCAGAATAAGTCTAAGTCGAAGTATTAGGTTGATCAGTAGCCTGGCCATTCAATGAAAATAGATGATTACTATAATATTAACTTTGAGTGTACACCAAAACATTAGGTTTTGGCTTAGTGATGGATAACATAAGCTCTTTTAAAATAGAATTTGGATCTATAGCAACCATATGTGTTACTAGGCTCGAAAAAGGGTTTGTCAACACTGCAGATATGAGAGAAGCCTTAAGAATTTTTGAGACTTCTGAGCGGTGAGGAAAATCTCATGTAAATTCCCCTCATTACATATCAAACAAGGGTAACAAAGTTTCAGAGAAGTACCAGGTGTATCAGATGATTTTTCTTGTTGGGGTGATTTTTTTTTCTTATCTTTCCCTTTCTTCTTACTTTCAAGTTTCTTGTCACTTTTTCCCTTGTCAGATGACACAAGATGTATTTTAGAAGAAGATGTGGGATTAGACGCAATAAGGGTTTGATTGGACACAACAAGTGTGGAAAGAGATGGTCGACTTGCTGGTTGAGTGCTAGCAAAACCAATCACACCATCGCTAGCATGAAATTCCTTACCATATGGAGTAGGAGGAATAGTAAAATTTAGTTGTAGTGCATTCAGAATCTTTTCATAGAGTGTGAGAGACTGAGTATAAATCAAATCCAGATACTTGGCACAAGAAATTACTTTCCCTTCAGTTAAAACACCGCCTTTGGTCATGTCCTTGGTGATATATGGGAATAAGGAATTTATAAACCACACAGCTAAATGTTGATCCAAAACAAATGTTTTAACAATTTGACGACGATGACGCCACTCATGAATGTGATTTGACATGTGAGTAGCAATCATTTTTTTAAAGTTGGTCAAAATTTTCGTTCCAGTTTCATATCTGATGGGTAACTAGAAGTGGGTTAGAAAAGTAGTGGCCAAAGGTGTGAAGTTATCGAAAGAAGCTCTTGGTAATTCAATATACCACTTTGCAGTCGGACCAGTGAGCATTCCCTAGAAAATATGTTGTATAACATAATCATCATTCAAGGATGTTTATGAACACCATAAATGATAATTCATAATGTTCATAGACAGATCTTCTCTAGAGTTTCCATTGAATTTCAGAATATCAAAGGGTAATTTATGAGGAATCACCGACCACGAAAGTAAATAATGAATGGGAACATTAGTGAGCTGGTTTAAATCAAGTAACTCTAGTGTTGCAATAAACACCAACTATTTGTTTAGATCAAGTTGAGGGTAACCAGGGTAAGATGGAATTTCCTGAGAAATAGGCCATTATGCACTAGTATAAGGAATCTATTTCTGGTGACCCTGATAGGGGTAATTGTTTTTTTACCAAACCCTTCATAGGCTTGTTTACCAGAACCTGGATAAGCTTGCTATTGACCAAACCCAACATAAGATTGTTGACCAAGTCCAGGATAGGTTTGATATTGTTTCAATGGTTGTTATACCTACCATGCTATTTGATAATATGATTTTTCCCATCAGGATAAGTTGGACTAGGTTGTGAATAGAAGGGACTAGTAGAAGCCTTTGAAAAGGGTAAACTAGAATATGGTTGTGAAATTCCTGATACAGATGGTTTTTGTAAACCAGCCTAGGAAGATGGAGTCCTGGACCTGAAACTTGAGGGTTAAGGGTTGAAGGACCCACATGATAAGGCTAAGCTACATTTAGGGAAGTAATAATAGGCATAGTAGATACTAGTGGGACTGATTGAAAAGGTTGCTATTGGTATACAACCGTCTGTGGTTGAATAGGCAAGGTAGGTTTCCATTTAAAAACATGAATTTCAACATAAGATTGACCTAAAATAAAAGTACTACCATATGAGGTAAACATGGGTTGCCCCCCAGGATATGGAGTATAAGGATATTGAACATACTAACCTTCATATGATGGGAATCTAGTATAAACTAGATAAGATGAATAGTAATTAGATGGACTGGCCTGATATTGAGCTGAAGATTCAAATAAAGGATCGGGTCATTCAGCACTCATAAGAGAGGAACCAGATAAAATTCCAGATGATGATATGAGTGAATTCCATGGACAAGAGGAGGCACCAAAGTAGGTTCCATTTAAATATTGGTAACCCTATAAGACATACATACCACCATAAATATGAGACTCAAGTGTCGTAGAGAACATCGAAGAGGTAACAATAGTAGATGTTGTCACAGCTGTAACAAATGGTTCATTATGGGATGTTGTCTCAGCCATGGCTAAATAGTCTAGTAAATACCTTAAAGGATCTGCAAGAACTTGAGACTGAACAGGATCAATCAGAGTAGTTTGTGTCAAAAGCGGAAAATACAGATAAAGATGAAGCTCCGACAAAAAATGAGTTGGAGTTTTAGGGGTTGTCTCTTCTTGATATTCTTCCTCAATTGAAATCAAACCAGGTGGAGGTACTTCACAATCAGGCCTGAGATAAATTTTAGATGGTAGTCTCTACGGTAAAGAGGAAGACTAAATAGTTACAGATGATTGAGGCTGAGTCGGTTGACTATATTCCGGCACAGGAACAACTTATTGTTGTTCAACTTGAGGATCAAGATTTTATGGTAAAAGAACGACAGTTTCTGGATCAACTTTCGGTTGAGCAACTTCAAGTTCTGGATTTACCATTTCACTGGATTCAACTTCAGTGTCCTCAGGTAACCGTGAGGGTTTCGTTTTGACGGTAGTAGATAAGCTGGGATCTGTAGAAATGAATCAATACTCACTACTTAAAGGATCAAATGACTCTGGTAGATTAGATGAATATCAAGCACCAAAGGTTCCAGAGGTACTGGACTCCGTAGGATGAGCTCGCCTTCGCCGACTAGGCATAACTTCTAGCAGTAAATGTGGTTTATTCACTGTCCTATGCGAACAATGGGGAAAGGGTTGATCTTCTTCCACAATTGTTGATTGATTTTATTACAAAAAGAGGGTAATGCTAGACAAAAGGATTACCAAGCAACTGTGAACTTCAATCTTATGCCCCAGTAAATCAAGGACCTACGTACATGGAGGAAATATCCCCAAATGTTGTGTTCGGTGTATCACAATGTATAAGGTGGCCGACTCAGTTACCTATGGATGGTAAGCAACCTAATGTTGTCCTCCCAAATATACTCGATGGTACATGGATGCCCAATACATATTAGTGTTTTCTAATGGGAAACCGCACAGTGAGATCGTCCCCTTATATTTTTCATACTAGAACACTGACCGATATACTCAAGGTACGTGGATGAGCTCTGATATACTTACATACATGGGATGAGGTATCACACTCGAAATGTATCATAGATAATTAACAACAGCTGCTATGTTTTATGATGTCGAAACACATCTCTAGCCTAGACCTCAAAATTTTATCGTTAAGTGGAAATACTCCCTTAAGTTAATTGAGATAAATTTTAGGTTGATATTCCTTAAAAAATTTACTTTCATGTTCACTGTGTGATGTATTTGAAATTCCTAGAATGAAACTAAGATGATAAGAATTATTTTTTTATTCAATTTTGACAATTAAAACCTTAGCTACAAGGGATAGAGCAATCAGATTGTAAGCAATCAACCATGATCACATCTAAATGAAAATTCCCTAACCAGTCCTATTCGGCACTTCAAACCCTATATGCAAATGTATGTTTTCAATTTTTATTTCTTTTAAGTGTGAATGAATGAAAAGAAACTAATATGCACAAACAATCAGTCAACACTTTCTAGAGAAACGAATACTAGTACGACAATTCCTCTTTCGAAAATAAAGACCTGATCAAATGTAAAATTTAAACTTTAGATCTATTTCAAAAATGATAAAGAAAACAATAAGAAACATTGAACAATTAGACACCCAAAGTGAGAAAGGATAGTAGAAGCAATCTGGACTCTAGAGGCAATCAAACACTTGAAAAATGAGCAAGAAAGACACTAAACTGGATGGTAAAAGACAAAAATATGATGAATTTCTATTGGTCACATGAGAAGCACACTCCTGAATGGGAGACAGTGCATTGCAGAGCATTATCTCTAAGTCAACAGTGCTTTGCAGAGCACTATGTCAAGACCAACAGTACGTTGGTGCCAGAGGAATCCCAAAATAGGCAAGAAAACACACTTCTACCAAAACACATTGAAATGACTCTAATGAAGCAAGTAAAGTCTACTACAGGCTGAGAAACAATGATGAAATGATCAGGGATGATCAATCGCTCCCCAACGGAGTCACAAATTTGTTTTACAAAAATCAAACCTATGTATAGATAAGTTTCCTTAAGTTTGGTGGATGCACTTACAACAGATGAAAGACACTTGACCTTTTCCTTAAGATAAACAGATAAGAGAAGAACAACTACTTGTGATCCTTTGCTATTCTTCGTCTTCCTTTTTTTACTTCCATCGCTCTCAAGTGAACTGAACTCATTTGATTGGTACCTTCAATTGCTAATGGAAGAAAGAAAATTACATAAAGGCATATGATCTATACATCTTAATAAAATTGAATTGATTGAATTTGAAAATAGATATATAAAAGCATGAACAATTATATTAGGAAAGGAATAAATCTCTTTATTATAAGATAGAAAGAGAACTTTCAACCAGTTGAATTGATTGGATGTCAACTTGCTCCAACTGTAGTCCTATCCTCATCACATCAGCATCATCACTCAAGTAGCATAACATTACTTTCAAACAATATGTTAAAGAGATATAATCTCACGACCATAACTCTACAAATTCAAAATCCTTCTCTCCTTTGCACTATAGTAAGTGCTTAATTTAAAATAAATAAGGGTAGTTTGGCATTATTTTTTCATTGAATGACCTTTCCATAAATGAATGAGGAAGTTTCCTTGTTCAATCCAGGGCTAACCCATTTAAACCCCTAAAACCCAAAACCCCTAACCAATTCAACACCCTAAACCCCTAAAAACCTAACCCATTTAAGTGTGGATTCCATTTAACCCCCAAAACCCTAACCCATAACCCCTAAATCCTTCACTGCTAAATCCCCTAACCCCCTAAACCTCTAAACATGTAACCCATTTAACCCCTTAAACCCTAAACCTCTAAACCCTAATCCCCTAACCCCCTAAACCTCTAAACCAACCCTAACCCATTTAACCCCCTAAAACTCCCTAAAAACTCAATCCATTTAACCCCAATAACCCCTAACTCCTAACCCCTAAAATCCTTAACTACTAAATCCCCTAATCCCCTAAACCAACCCTAACCCATTTAACCCCCTAAAGCCTAAACATATAACCCCTTAAACCCTAATTCCCAACCCATAACCCTTGACCCCTTAAACCCTATCTCCTAACCTAAACCCTTAACCCCCTAAACCCTAAACCTCTAAACCCTTAACCCCTAACCCATTTACCCCCACAAAACCTCTAAACCCCTAACCCATTTAACCCCTACCCCTAACCCATTTAAGCCTGTAAACCCCAAAACCCCTAACCAATTCAACACCCTAAACCCCTAAAAACCTAACACATTTAAGTGTGGATTCCATTTAACCGCCAAAACCCTAAGCCCTAAAATCCTTCACTGCTAAATCCCCTAACCCCCTAAACCTCTAAACTTGTAACCCATTTAACCCCCTAAACCCTAAACCTCTAAAACCTTAACCCCTAACCCATTAAACCCTAATTCCCAACCCATAACCCTTGATCCCTTAACCCTTGACCCCTTAAACCCTAATTCCTAACCTCTAAACCCTTAACCCCATAAAACCTAAACCTCTAAACCCCTAACCCATTTAATCCCGAAACCCTAAACCTCTAAACCCTTAACCCCTACCCCTAACCCATTAACGCTTAACCCATTTAAGCCCCTAAACCCCAAAACCCCTAACCAATTCAACACCCTAAACCCCTAAAAACCTAACCCATTTAAGTGTGGATTCCATTTAAACCCCAAAACCCTAACCCCTAATCCCTAAAATCCTTCACTGCTAAATCCCCTAACCCCCTAAACCTCTAAACCTGTAACCCATTTAACCTCCTAAACCCTAAACCTCTAAACCCTTAACTTCTAACCCCTTAAACCCTAATTCCCAACCCATAACCAATTCAACACCCTAAACCCTTAAAATCCTAACCCAATTAACCCCATTAACCCCTAACTCCTAACCCCTGAAATCCTTAACTGCTAAATCCCCTAACCCCCTAAACCTCTAAACCAACCCTAACCCATTTAACCACCTAAACCCTAAACCTATAACCCCTTAAACCCTAATTCCCAACCCATAACCCTTGACCCCTTAAACCCTAATTCCTAACCTAAACCCTTAACCCCCTAAACCATAAACCTCTAAACCCTTAACCGCTAACCCATTTACCCCCACTAAACTGCTAAACCCCTAACCCATTTAACCCCTAAACCCTAAACCTCTAAATCCTTAACCCCTACCCCTAACCCATTAACGCCTAACCAATTTAAGCCCCTAAACCCCAAAACCCCTAACCAAATCAACACCCTAAACCACGAAAAACCTAACCCATTTAAGTGTTGATTCCATTTAACCCCAAAAACCCTAACCCCTACCCCCTAAAATCCTTCACTTCTAAATCCCCCAACCCCCTAAACCTCTGAACCTATAATCCATTTAACCCCCTAAACCCTAAACCTCTAAACCCTTAACCCCTAACCCCTTAAACCCTAATTCCCAACCCATAACCCTTGACCCCTTAAACCCTAATTCCTAACCCCTAAACCCTTAACCGCCTAAACCCTAAACCTCTAAACCCTTAACCCCTAATCCATTTACCCCCACTAAACCTCTAAACCCTTAAACCATCTAACCCCTAGACCCTAAACCTCTAAACCCTTAACCCCTACCCCTAACCCGTTAACCCCTAACCCATTTAAGCCCCAAAACCCCTAACCAATTCAACACCCTAAACCCCTAAAAACCTAACCCATTTAAGTGTGGATTCCATTTAACCCCAAAAACCCTAAACTCTAACCCTTAAAATCCTTCACTGCTAAATCCCCTAACCCCCTAAACCTCTAAAATTGTAACCCATTTAACCCCCTAAACCCTAAACCTCTAAAACCTTAACCCTTAACCCCTTAAACCCTAATTCCCAACCCATAACCCTTGACCCCTTAAACCCTAATTCCTAACCCCTAAACCCTTAACACCCTAAACCCTAAACCTCTAAACCTTTAACCCCTAACCCATTTACACCCACTAAACCTCTAAATGCCTAACCCATTTAACCCCTAAACCCTAAACCTCTAAGCCCTTAACCCCTACCCCTAACCCAAATAAGCCCCTAAACCCCAAAACCCCTAGCTCCTAACCCCTAAAATCCTTAACTGTTAAATCCCCTAACCCCCTAAACGTCTAAACCAACCCTAACCCATCTAACCCCCTAAACCCAAAACCCCTAACCCCTTACACCCTAATTCCCAACCCATAACCAATTCAACACCCTAAACCCCTAAAAACCTAACCCATTTAAGTATGGATTCCATTTAACCCCCAAAACCCTAACCACTAACCTGTAAAATCCTTCACTGCTAGAAACCCTAACCCCCTAAACCTCTAAACCTGTAACCCATTTAACCCCCTAAACCCTAAACCTCTAAACCCTTAACCCCTAACCCCTTAAACCCTAATTCCCAACCCCTAACCAATTCAACACCCTAAACCTCTAAAAACCTAACCCATTTAACCCCATTAACCCCTAAAATCCTTTACTGCTAAATCTCCTAACCCCCTAAACCTTTAAACCAACCCTAACCCATTTAACCCCCTAAACCCTAAGCCTATAACCCCTTAAACACTAATTCTGAACCCATAACCATTCAACCCCTTAAACACCTAAACCTCTAACCCCTTAACCCTTGACCCCTTAAAACCTAATTCCTAACCCCTAACCCATTTAACCCCTAAACCTTAAACCTTTAAACCCTTAACCCCTACCCTTAACCCCTTAACCCCTAACCCATTTAAGCCCCTAAACCCCAAAACCCTTAACTCCTAACCCCTAAAATCCTTAACTGCTAAATCCCCTAACCCACTAAACCTCTAAACCAACCCTAACCCATTTAACCCCCTAAACCCTAAACCCCTAACCCCTTAAACCCTAATTCCCAACCCATAACCCTTGACCCCTTAAACCCTAATTCATAACCCCTAAACCCTTAGCCCCTAACCCCTTAAACCCTAATTCCCAACCCCTAACCAATTCAACACCCTAAACCCCTAAAAACCTAACCCATTTAAGTGTGGATTCCATTTAACCCCCAAAACCATAACCCCTAACTCGTAAAATCCTTCACTGCTAAATTCCCTGACCCCCTAAACCTCTAAACCTGTAACCCATTTAACCTCCTAAACCCTAAACCTCTAAACCCTTAACCCCTAACCCCTTAAACCCTAATTCCCAACCCCTAACCAATTCAACACCCTAAACCTCTAAAAACATAACCAATTTAACCCCATTAACCCCTAACTTCTAACCCCTAAAATCCTTAACTGCTAAATCCCCTAACCCCTTAAACCTCTAAACCAACCCTAACCCATTTAACCCCCTAAACCCTAAACATATAACCCCTTAAACCCTAATTCCCAACCCATAACCCATTCAACCCCTTAAACACCTAAACCTCTAACCCCTTAACCCTTGACCCCTTAAACCTTAATTCCTAACCCCTAACCCATTTAAGCCCCTAAACCCTAAACCTCTAAACCCTTAACCCCTACCCCTAACCCGTTAACCCCTAACCCATTTAAGCCCCTAAACCCCAAAACCCCTAACCCGTTTGACCCCCTAAACCCTAAACATATAAACCCCTAACAGATAAACCCCTAAACCATAAACATATAAACCCCTAAAACTTTTGATTAAACATTTAATAAAACTCTAGGCTGAAATTTTTATAAAGTCTCGGCGGAGAGTTTCATTGGGTAAACTCTTGGGCGCCAACTCTCGACCAAGATTTTTGTAAACTTTTGGCGGAGAGTTTGGCCGTGCAGTTAAATGTAACATTAGGTGTGTTAAAACCTCGGTCGAAATTTTTAAATTTCTCGATCGAGAGTTTCTACTCAACGAAAAACCCAGAAAATTCTGCAATTTTCAGGAACCTACAACTTTGGAGGGACGAAACACCTACAAAAACAAAATGTTATATGTCAGACCAAGTACCATTAGATTCATCTCTGAATCTAGTTTCTGATGATGTGAGATTTGTGGAGTTTCATGAAAAAATTCAAATTTTTATTATTTTTTTACTAAACAGTGTCACTGTGGAATTTCATTGTTCAAAAAATTGCACTGAACTAAAATTCAATAACTTTCAAATGATGACACCAAAAAATTCATAAAAATCATATTGCATTTCCTCTCCCTGTCTACTTCAAAAGGGTATTCTCATTTTTCTTATTGACGATCACATTGAAAATAAAATCTAGGGATCATAAAATGTACTGAAACGTCACTATTGTTTTGTCTTCGTCCATTTCAAAAAATAATAAAAAATAGTGATTTAATATAAAAATGACCGAAAAATAGTCTGTGCACTAGTGCAATATATGCAAATTATGATGATATGGTTTTTTTCCAAAAAATGAATAACCTTCCCTAAAAAGTGTTAGGGATAATAAAGTGACTATTTATGTTTGCCTGAAAATTTCAAGTATATGCAGTTAGTAAACAACAAATTTACCCCTCTATATGTCAATATTTTAAAAAAAAATATGGGTGTGGAGGTAAGACAATTATCTACAATTCTTGTTTTTATTTCAAAGCATAATTTGCATTAAAAATATGAGTTTAGTGCAGTTGAAGTTGAAAAAACATAGAAATTACAATTTTCAACGTCAAAAAAGGGCAAAAAGTGTTTCCCAACTTCACATTTTCATGTAAACTTCTCAATTTTCAGCCAAACAAGATGAAATTTTAGTCAATTTTGCTCTTTTAGACCTTCTGGAGTGTTTGGGATAGGTTTCAAAGCGAACAGAGGTATTCTTCAGCCATTTTTGCTTCAGGAAAGAGGAAAGGGCCACTAGGGCCATCAGGAAGATGGAGCTTTATTGGGTTGTACTTCACTGTTTGAGGTGAAACAAAAGCCATTTTTAGCTTATTTTTGTCTTCTGAAGTCAATTTAAAAGTTTTTTTTTTCCTATTTAGGGACATATTTCATTGTATAACCATTTTTAGCAACTTAATAGAGCAAGGACATGCCCATTGGGAGCCTTAGACCTGACAGATGTAGCCTAGGAGGGGTGAACTGCCTCATCATTTTGCTGTGTTATGCTATGGTGAATTTATCTTGCTGTGTATTTTTGATATAATATGTTAAACAGTAAACTTAATTAACATTTCCTCACACAAAAACTCAGAAACAATTACCAAAAATATTTTGTTTAACCTGCAAGACATGGAGAATACTTTGAATACTAATTTAAATGGAAATGGATGATTTGCATGGCATTACAAATATTTCCATTTTCAGATCATTTTCCCACTCGAATTTGCTTATTTCTAAGGCGTTGATCTCTCTTTTCTTCTATTTTTGGAGTTGGTTTCATAACATTTAGTATCAGAGCTTTGGATTCTAGGGTTTTGCTGCTCTAAACAGGTCATCATGAATTTTTCACTATAACTTGTTTTCTATGAAGGGTCAGAAGCGGAAATTTTTATAGCGCAAATTTGATATTATAAGGAATTTTGTGTAAAAATTTCGTATATTAGTTCACAATATTTTTGGAGATATGATCTATGGAAGTTGGGGATTTTTTAGGCTCCCAAATTTCACCTAAAATAGGTCATCATGGCATGTGTGTTATATCTTGTTTTCTAAGAAGGTTCAGAAGAGGAAATTTTTACAGAGGGAAGTCAATATCTTCTGGAAATTTTTGTAGAAATTTCAGATCTTGGTTCATAATATTTTCGGAGATATGATGTGTGGAAGTTAGGGTTGTTTCAGGCTCCCAAATTTCATCTCAAATAGGTGATCATGGGAAAATCGTCTTAACTCTCTCTCTAAGCATCAGATTGGAATTTTGTATAAATTGGCCACAAGAATAAGGATGGTAGATTCCTTTGTATCAATTTCATACCTGAAGCAGGAAACAGTGACACGTGGCACGTCATATAATTTCACTCTACTGAACTAATCCATATTTATTTCATTATGGGAGATTGGGCATAACTTTCCCTTGAAGAACCCAAATCAGGTCAGACCTATGGCATTCGAAAGAAGATTTAGATTGATTCTATAGGGTAAAATTTTAGATATTAAAGATCTAAAATCATAAAGATAATTCAATTTCAATATCGAGCTCCTCAAAAGCAAGAAAAAGGTGTGTATTTTTTTTTTCCGAATTGCAAAAGTCTTGTTTGAAGAATCAATTTGAATTGATTCCAAGGGAATATTGTAGAATAGATATCAGTATTGGGTTCTAAAATTCCCCCTAAAAATAATTCAACATCCATTAAGCCTTCAGAAAAGTCTACTATGGCTCATGAAGATGAAGAAATGCAACATAACATATCACAGTTACAAGAGCAAGTGCACCAAATTTCGCTCTCGCAAAGTACAGAAAAAAATGAAATGGATGTTTTGAGGAAAAGTGTGGAAGCTACGATGGATGGCTTGAAGAATGGTATGGAAGAAAAAATGGAAGGTTTGAAGGAAGACATGGAAGGTTTGAAGGAAGGTTTGTCAAATTTGATACAATAAATTATTCCTAATGGTGAAAAGATAGTATAGGAAACTCATGATGAAAACAAAATAAATGTTAATCGTGATTTAATAAAATCTAATGTTGGATTGAAGAACCACAATATTCCAAATATGGATATGAGGAATTTATATGGAGAGGATCCCGTAACATGGATACTACATATGGAGCAATATTTTGATCTCAATAATGTGCAAAACACAAAAAAGGTACGCATTGCAACTTTACATTTAGAACAAAATACATTTGTATGGTTTCGATGGCTTTTATCCCGTAAAAAAATTGTCACTTGATCAATTTTTACGGAGGAAATAATAGCCCATTATGAGGATACAAAGAGCAATACCTTCTTTAGCGGATTGATAAATATAAAACAAAAGGGTTCAATAGTGGAGCACATTGAGGACTTCCAAAAATAAAATATAAGGGTAACTAATATTCCAAAGGAACACACGATTGATGTCTTCATAGGGAATTTAAAGGATAACATCCAACATGAAGTTCGCGTTTGGGAACCTGGTTCATTGGATAAGGCATTCAGGTTGGCAAGAAAAATTGAATGTAAAATTACGGTGACAAGGAAGCCTACCACTCACATCTATAAAGATGGAAGTGTTGCTACCCCTAGACTTCCACAACCTACAAGGTTGAAACCACAGCAATTGGAAGAAAATAGAGAAAAATGGCTTTTCTACAGTTGTGATACCAAATACACTAAAGGTCATAAGTGTGTTGAGAAGAAATTATTTTACATTGATTGTGAAGAGGAGGAAGAAAATGAACAAGAAACTTCAAAAGAAGAGGATATACACCAGGAACCAACCCTAGAAGAAGAAGAAATGTGTCCAACCATATCATGTAATGCATTGGTAGGATTTACCATTCCTCAAACTCTCAAGATAAAAGGACATATCAAGAAGAAAAAAGGTAATAGTGTTGATTGATTCAGGTAGTACCCATAATTTTATTCATTGTAAGGTAGCCAAGAAAATGAATTGTTTCCTATACCCAGCACCAGATTGTCAAGTGATGGTTGCAAATGGAGGAACGGTAAATTGCTCTGGAAAATGCCATAATATCAAGCTAGCCATGGGGGAATATGTATTGAATATTCTAATTATTTCCATCCCAATGGGAGGTGTTGATGTTGTACTAGGATTACAATGGTTATAATCTTTGGGGACTACAGCTTTTAATTTTCAAAAAAAATTCTTGAAATTTTTTTCGGAAGGAAAGGAAATTGAATGATGGGGTATTACAGGGAAGCCAGGAAATTTAATAAGCTCTGATGTCATGAAAAAGCTTCTGAAGAAATAACAACGAGGTGTAATTGCACAATTATGCTCACTAGAATTTCCAACATCAAAATCATCTATTTCTCCAGATCTCCAAAAAGTCTTGGACAATCATTCCAAGGTGTTTGAAACTCCCAAAGGACTCCCACCTATTTGTGATCATGATCATGCTATTCATTTTATTCCAGTAAGTGTTCCTCCAAACATCAGGCCTTATAGATATCCTTATGTCGAAAAGAGTGAAATTGAACATATTATTGCATAAATGTTAGAGGCTAGTATAATTCAACCTAGTCAAAGTTCTTTCTCTGCTCGATTATTATTGGTGCACAACAAGGATGGATCATCGCATACGTTTCTAGATTATAGGGAGCTCAATAAGCTCACTATTAAAGATAAATTTCCCATTCTTGTGATTGATGAATTATGGGATGAATTACATGGAGAAATCTATTTTACCAAGTTGGAACTTTGTTCAAGATATCATCAAATTAGAATGAAGACTGAAGATATTTTGAAAACAACATTTCCAACTCATGTGGGTGATTATGAATTTTTGGTCGTGCCTTTTGGCCTTACCAATTCACCTTCTATATTTCAAGGGTTGATGAATTCCATTTTCAAACCCTTCCTTAGAAAATTTGTGCTAGTATTTTTGATGATATACTAATCTACAGGAGGTCTTGGAAGGATCATGTTCAACATGTTGACAGGGTGCTCAAACTATTGTAGGAGAAACAATTATATGAAAAAACATCCAAATGTTTCTTTGGAGTACAAGAGGTGGAATATTTGGGTCATATTGTATCTCACGATGGTGTTAAGGTAGACCTTAACAAAATTCAAGCCATGAAGGAATGGAAATTCCCCACAACCATAAAGCAGTTGTGCGGATTTCTCAGGTTAATAAGGTATTATCGCATGTTTGTTAAGAATTATGGGAGAATAACAATACCTCTAACAAAATTATTGAAGAAAGATGCATTCTCAGGGACTCCTGAAGCAACTAAGGCCTTTGAACATCTTAAAGAGGAAATGTGCACAGCACCAATCTTAGCTATGCCAAACTTCACAAAAACCTTTATTGTAGAATGTGGTGCCTCAGGAAATGGAATTGGTATTGTTTTAATGCAATAAGGAAGACCCATTTCTTTTGAATGTCGTACAATCAAAGGAAAATATTTGCAAAAGGCTATTTCTGAGAAGGAAATGTTGGAAATACTACATGCACTAAAGAAATGGCGACCTTACCTAATGGGAAGACACTTCAAGGTAAACTGATCATGATAGTCTTAAACACTTTTTGGAACAAATACTATCTTGATCAGAGTAGAAAAAACGGGTCACAAAGGTGTTGGGTTATGAGTTTGAAATCATCTACGAAAAAGGGAAGCTAAATTTTTTTGCAGATGCACTCTCAAGAAAGGATGATGAGGTGGAAGCATTTCTTTGTGCCATTTCTATTATCCGACTATATTAGATAACCAAAGCAAGGAATGAATGGAAGAAGGATGAAAAAGTGTGGACACTCATACAAAATTTGCAACAAGAACATATTACATTTGATACATTTAGTTGGAAAAATGATTCTTTATGGTACAAAGATCGCTTATATATTTGCAATAATTCCCAACTAAAACAAAAGATTATTTTGGAATTGCACACTTTTCCTTGAGGAGGACACTCGGGATTTTTAAAAACTTACCACAGGGTGAAGAAAATATTTTTTGGGATGGTCTTAAATATTATATTAAAATTTTTTTGGAAGAATGTTTGGTTTTCCAACAAAATAAAGTTGAGACAATTAATACCCTGAGTCTTCTACAACCATCATCCATTCCAAGTCAATGTTGGGAGGAGATTTCAATGGATTTTATCATAGGTTTACCTAAGTCCGAAGAAAGAGTGTCATCATGGTGGTAGTTGATAGACTTACCAAGTATGCACACTTTTGTGCATTATCTCATCCATTTAAAGAAAGTACAATTGAACTGCATTTATGGAAACAATTCAAAAGCTACATGGAAACCCAAACATTATTGTAAGTGATAGAGATCCCATTTTTATGAGAAATTTTTGGATGGAACTAATTTCTTGTTTGGGTACTCAACTAGCTCATAGCTCAACTTATCATCCTCAATCCAATGGTCAAACTGAGATAATGAATAAATTTTTGGAAGGATATCTTCGTTGTTTTGTATTTGATAATCAAGCACAATGGGTCAAGTGGTTACCTCTCCCTGAATGGTGGTATAACACTTCCTTCCATACTGTAGCAAAAATGACCCCATTTATGGCACTTTATGGATATCATCCACCATCCATCACATCTTCTTTAATGGAAAATTCTAGGGTTCAGGTAGTGGAATATCACATCGCGCATCAACAAGAAGTTCTCCAACTCTTAAAGGATAACCTAAGTTTGGCACAAAATCGAATGAAACAACAGGTAGATCAACATCACAGTGAGAGAAGTTTTGGTGTAGGAGATTGGGTATTTTTATGGCTACAACCATATAAAAAAATTTCCCTCAAGCAAGCTAAGAAGAATAATAAATTATCGCCAAAGTATTATGGTCCTTACAAGGTGTTGAAAAATATTGGTACTATGGCATACAAATTGGAGCTTCCCACTTCTTCGCAACTGCATCCAGTTTTCCATGTTTTATGATTAAATAATTTTATAAGGGACAAAATTCCAGTTCAAACAATATTTCCATAACTTGATGAGGAAGGAAAAACCATATTGGAACCTGAAGCAGTCATGGAAACAAGAACTCGACAGCTATGAAATCGATCAATTTCAGAGTATCTCATCAAATGGAAGAACTTACCCACTGAAGATTCTACGTGGGAGGATGATAATTTTATACAAAAACACCCAAAGCTACTGAAGCATTGAGGACAACACTTTTTTTATGGAGAGGAGCATGTTAGGTCCCTATATTACTAGTATAGTCTCTTATTTGTGTTAATCTAACCCGCTTATTGTTATTTTTGAACCCCTGTAACCCCCATATTGTTATTATTGTGCCCTTACATTATTATTGTTAGGTCAGCTAGGATTACATTATGACCCCATGGACTCCTATATATAGAAAGGAGGTTTTGTCATTTGTATCATTCAAGAATTTTTCATTTATGTAATGTATTGGAGGTTGCCCCCTTGAAGTGGCTTATTTCTAATGCGTTGATCTCTCTTTTCTTCTATTTCTGGAGCTGGTTTCATAACAAAATTTCAGTTGATGAAAAACATATAATAGGTGATCAAAAAGGGGAAATTTTGAATTTTCCCATTAGTTGTGCTTTTAAAACAATAGATAAGTAACATGGACTAAGATTTAAAAAATAAAGGAAACAAGAAGTTGTCAGATATGGGGTAGTGTGTTGGTCATTCATTACAACCACTTAAAATTTGAGTTTAACAACTTGATAATAAACATGTGAGTGGTACAAATTTGATTGGTTGTCAAGGAGGTTATCTAAATTATTTCCAAGTAAAATAAAAATCACATTGGTCTATTGGGACAGTGTAGGGAAAAGAGAAGTATGTTTGAACTATAGAGAATGGAAAGAAGGAAGCAGAGGCACTAGGGAGTTTGATTTTTACTTAGGAACAATGTAGAGAATAGGGGAGAGATAGAAATTGATTAAGCAAGGAATGGGATTGAACGGTTGAACAAAGGAAGAGAAAATTGTACTATGTATACTAACATTCCATTGGAGAAGCGATTTTTCTAGTTGGAAGGAAGTCTGGAAGAAAAAATTTCCATGCGAGGAGGCATTTTCCTCTTGAATCCCCTTGACCCACAAGATGGAAATGGTGTTTCTCATAAATTCCTAAGGGATGGGTTGGAGTATATGCTCATGGGAAAAGTCATAGAAGGTTTCTTAAGCATCGTTGTTGTAAATTTGATTTTGTTTTTGTTTTGCAGCCCCTAAATATGGGTGGAACTATAGTGGCTTTGTGCATTGGTTGATGTTTGAAAACTTTTGCAAATATCAAGTCATATTTCTATGAAATCACACCAATAATTTTTCCTTCTCTAGTTTTTAAACCTGCTTACTTCACTTGGATGACATCCGCAATATCCATTTATATATGCATAGTTTTTGGGTTTACATTCTATTTATTTAGGTTGAGGGAGTAGTAACTCTTGCACTCTGTGTTATGAAAAAGAATGCCTCAAGTACTTGAAATATTGGTTTGATGCTCTTGGATCAATTATGAATGTGCACCTCTGATATATGTATGCATATATAAACCTATATTTTATAGAATAAGTATAAAGTTGGATCATATCCTTTAATATTGCCAACATAAAAGAATTATAGTGACCTACATGTAAATTCAAATGTATGTATCTATTGTGTTAAATAAGACAAAATATCAATCCCTTACATGATTAAGCTAATTATAGTAATGGTGGTGTCGAATTGTATTATAGGATTTAATTTCTCATTTGTGATACTGCTATAAGTTTAGAGCTTACAATAAATATTGTCTCTAGTGGCACAAATTCCTATCCTATAGGCTAGTAGGAGGTTCAATTCAACAAATTAGAAGAAAGCGTTTATTATTACAACACATTAGATATGTGTTCTAAGTCTTTTTGGAGACAAATGCAAGGTATTTCCCTAAAATCACATAATAAGTTCTAATCATGATAAATTCTAATCATTCTATGGTCTTTCGGGTTCGTTCTCCTGGAGTATTATTTGACTTGAAGGCAAGATTACTATTCATTATTGTGTTGGGGTGGACAACACACTAGTATTCTTAGGATGCATTACAAGTTTCCACACACACACACAAACAGATATATATATATATATATATATATATATATATATATAGATATATATATATATATATATATATATATATATATATATATATATATATATATATATACGGTATACTTGATTGGCATCACCTGGGACTCGGGGATCAATAGACTTTTCAACCGTTTTTTTCTAGTGGCAAACTAGAGGGTGAGGATATGGAACTTAGTTCTCCTCTATGTTATTCAAGAAACCCTTACGAACTCTCCTTGCCCTCCTATTTCAGGTGAGAAAATATTCTCCCAACCCTAAGGAAATAACTTTATCTAATATTGTTGAATCTCAATAGCATCTATTAGAGTTATTCCTCCATAGTTGTGGGGTGAAAATAAAGCCCAGTCTGATTTATTGTGGGTTGTAGAATCTATCTTTCAATAGTCTCTATATTCCCGTTATAAACTATAAATGGGTGGATCTAAACCATCCGTCAACTATGTGTGTAACTATTATCTAAGCATAGAAAATCAAATATCAATTCATTTGTTTTAAAACTATTAAATGAAAAGGTAACCTTTTTAAAGAACATCGTCATGGATATGCCTTTATCTCTTCATTAGAAAAGAAGATGTAGCTCGAGAGAGAGATGGGCACGTGACTTATCACAACCATAAAATCAACATAATGACTACAATGGCAACACCTTTATAATCAAAATGAAACCACGACTCTAGTATAAGTGAGCCTTATATTGAAGAGGCTTTTAAATCCATGAATCATGTCCGAAAATAGGGTTAGTTCATTTTAATATAAATGTGAAGGTCGTAATGACTAGTTGTGTTGAGGGAAATCTACATTGGTTGTTTCTTGTTGATCGATTATAAAGACATTTATTATGGTGAAACGAGCTCAAGGGAGGCTAGTAAATTTTAGTCGCGTCTTCTTAGTGTCATTTGGAATGAATACCATACATTAATACTAGTATGCAGTTTTAATATAACACATAGTAACCCATAATAATAACCCTAAAATAATGGAGTGTGGTATGCCAATGTAAATGATGATAAAATTTTGACCAAATTTTTACCAAATACATCATGAAGATTATGGTTCATGATCGTCTCCTAGTATAAATTCCATGGAAAATGTTATACCATAAGGGCAGGTTAAGAGATGTACTGTCATTTGTGTCTCTTGGAATGACGTTCAATGTGTTAAGTGCGGGTCATTGGGACGTGCCTTATAATACATACTATGTACTATATCAATAAAAAATTACCCAAATAAGTCTCTATGTAACCTTTTCGATTTGAGAAAAGGAGGGAAACCAAAACCCAATGGCGTAGTATGAAGTAGTGATGGGCCCTCCTTGTCGGATGGTCATGGTCATTAGGGTTGAATTTATAGATTTGGTTATATTCCAAACTGGTCCTGAATCAAGCTAATTCTTAGGTCAAGAGGTTGGGGTCAAGGTATATTCTAAATAAAAAACGACGTAGTCTAACTTATAGATGAAATGATTTTTTTCATGAACATTTTCTAATTAATTTTAAAAATTAGTTTAAATTGTTTAATATATATAATTTGATTTCCCCAATATTTTTTCAAGGTGGTGAATCCATTTATGAATTCAAAAATTCATTTTAAAAAAGAAAAAAATATTGAAATTTTATTTTCTGATGTTACTTAATTCCAGTAACAAAGCTATTTCATCTGTAAATTAGACTATGTCATAAAAAAATGTGGTAAATGTGTCGACATCCGACTACCTTCATATTGGATTTCCCATCCACATGGATGGGCGATGATGGAAGAGAGTGTGTATATTTTTGTGGGGTAGCGTTTACGTATTACATATATATCATGCACGATAGGCAAGTGAATACCACAATTAGTGGGCATGTTTATTCATATGAAACCTTATAAATAAATACATAAAATGTTCACTATATAACGTAATACACATATGAATTCATGTTGGCTTGAGGGGTCCTAATCTGGGTTCAAAATGTTCTGTGAAACAAATAAAACCCTCCAACTCGCCCTTTTGGCAGTGATCAGCTTGCATAGACCAAAGTATCACCCGAAGAAATATGGGGGGGTGTTGGAACTAGGTTTCCACACCCTGAGGGAGTGTATGATGTGTACCTTAGCACTACTTATCTGATATAATTCTTATTGTCTAGATATAATTGTAGATAAAACCCTTAACTTCAATAAAGATATTCATAAAAGAAATTATTATACTTCAGTCAGATCCCATTATCAGAGTGGAAATAACACTTGCGCAATCACATAGATATGATTTCTGTAATAGATTTAACATAGATGCACCCTTGCATGATAAATGGATATTTAACATATACTTAACTCAGATAAATGTGCATTCAATCAGGAACATAAACAAACCTATGACTTTCAACAATTAATAGATAATTAAACCAACATCGATATGCATAAACATAGAAATCACAATGGAACAGAGTTCACCAAATCTTCTCCTTTATTAATAGATATTAAAATAGGTAAAATCCTTTCCACGTGCACACATAGCAGTAGGGTCCTTGCACACAACTCAGGACAAGGTCTTTGTACACACAGCCAATAGGATATTTTCTTCCCAGACTGAACACAAACTTTCCCAAAACTTATATCAAAACATTCATGATTAAAAAAAACAACTATGCTATACATACGCAACTCAACTCTTACATATTTATATGACTCGTACACGTACATACCATGATCCCAAACCATGGTTTGACACTCATGGTTTCCCTTTTCACCTAGTACAGTCATTAAGGAGCTTTGACCTACCCCAAATACCCTTGACTTCTACACACAATGCGTATTGACAAAATATAGCCAAAATTGTACCGAAAAACTTGACCCTAGTGGACCCTATCCCAACATGCCCCCAATACAATCTAGTGACTTGTCCCGAGTCACTTTGGTTCATGTTATTTCATCTTGTCTTTCAACACTTGAATGGAAGCTTTTATTGGTTGAATGATGTCTGTACTCTGCGTTGCAACACTCTACGCTTCTTCAACCAATTTAGTTGACGTTGGCCCTTCTAAACTCTACATTGCAGTGCTTTACGATTCTTCAACCAGCCAATTCTTCTTTGAGTCTGTTGCGGGCCTTTGAGGTCAGCACTGATGCTATGGGAAAGATACAAGACATCCTCAAACCAAGGTTTCATTATGTTTTTGAGTAACTACTCCTGTCGGTTCATCTTTCCTGCAGTCGAGCTAATCTTTGGGTAGACATTAGGGTCGGTGCAGCGACCCAGATCTCATTTAAATACTTCTCCATGGACCGTAGATCTGTCTTTAGTTGTTTTACGATGGGGTCATCCTCATTGGAATTCCAATTTCCCATGGCCTCCTCCAACAATTTTCTGTAAGCATTCACAACAGCAATGATGCTAGCAGTTGATTCTTGAACTATGGCGGCGCACTACGTGCGAATTTCCTGAGGCGTCTCAGGCTACAACTTTGTGTGTAAGTCTGCTATCATCTACTCAATCTCAGCACACAATTTTGCTACTTATGACCTTGACGCTTTCAGTGCTTCTACCAAAATTTCCAATTTGACAGTGGGTGCTACAATAGTTGGCACGGTGATTTAAGGTAGGCCAAAGCACAACTAATCGATCATGGATTCCACATTGGCGTGCTGGATTTTAGTAACATGGTGCACACCCTTTGTTATTTGGTGTCCCTTATGCATTTTTGGGGCTTGTTTTTGAGCCTCAATGGTGGCCTGCAACGCCTTGTACTCCCTCTACTACAACTCATCCATGATTATCGTATGCATGGCATGTGACTTGCCACTGGGAAAGATGGCCAAATCAACTCCCACTTCATATTGAGCATGGATGGATGTGCACAAGGTCATATTTTCAAGATGAAGGGTAGGTCCTGGGTGTTGGAACATTCTACAATTCGAGGGAGATGCTAAGACAGTTCTGAGTGGTAGTGCGCTTGCTTGTCCCGTGCTCTCTTGTTGCATGCTTGCTTGTATCACACTCGCTTGCCCTCTGAGTTGTTGGAGTCCTTGATGCACATCATCACGGACCGATTTATACTGTGACTCTAGCTTTCTCCATATATCTTTGGTCACTGCCTGGGCTATGTCACAAATCTTTTCAAAATCTTCCCTTGTCAGCGTTAATGGGTCAATCTTGGTCTTCTTAGAGGGTTTTATTTTTGTGTTGAACCTAGTGGGGTCTGCAGCCCTGTCTTGGTCCCATGTCACATGTCTAGATATGTCAAAGGTGCATCGGCACTGTCTCCTTCGTTAGCTTCCATGTCATCATCGCTGCGTAGGTCAATTTTCTCTACCATAGTGGTTGGCT
The DNA here is from genome assembly GCA_034641835.2 of Pinus albicaulis. Lineage (NCBI taxonomy): Eukaryota > Viridiplantae > Streptophyta > Pinopsida > Pinales > Pinaceae > Pinus > Pinus albicaulis. The sequence goes on along the minus strand of CM076571.1, from coordinate 696,350,818 downwards.
CCTAGTCCTTCGGTGCATCCTTTTGTTGGTTTGTTGGTGTGTATGACTTCGTAGGAGTCTTAGGTGGTGCTGATTACAATGCACCACCAATTATACTTGCTTCTAACCATAAGGGGGGCCACTTTATCATATTGCATGCAAGGGCATCCTTCGTATCCATATATGGTAGCTCATACCAGATCCCTACAAAATCGCTCTTTGCACAAAAATGCACATTGTGAAAGGTTTCCTTGAATTCTGGAATCAGTTTATACTTCTCATATAATGTGGGTGATAGTCATTTCTTGGGCTACACTTCTTGAAATAACTTCATATCAAACAGAACCCATAATATCTTATTTTTTGTTATCCTGGAAGGAAAATTCGAGTTCCACTAGTGCTAGATGCTCAGAAGGTTTAGCAGCCTAGAATTTTGTAATCCCAAGGCCCATGTCTTTGGTTCAACCTTGATGACTCCTCTCCCATAGGGAACCTGCTCCAAGTATTCTAATGGTGCAAGTTTAGGGAACTTCGCATGGTCAGCCAGGTGCCAATATTCCAACTTCAGCAAAGGTACTTTGCCAAACATGTCCCCTTCAAAATGAACATTCCCTAGGAGTAGTGGTGTGTTGATATGAGACTTTACCTTATTCAGGTCCTTCATTACTTCAACATATGGCTTGCACAACACCATGTACTTGGGAAGCTGGGACATTGGGTCCACTTCCTCTACAATGTCTTCCTCTACTATCACTTATGGTTCTTCAGCCATTCCTCTCTTCTGTCGTTCTTCTTTGGTTGACTTAGGCTTCAGGATCTGCGCAGAGACTTTCCGATCTCCCATTTTTGTCCTTTCTTTTCCTTCTGAGGTTGATTTTACCGAGCAGTTATTTTAGCAGCATGGGTCACAAAGGGGGTATGCTCTATAGAAATTATACTCTCATGGATAAAATTACGTAACCCTCTTTGGCACATCATTTAAAAAAATGTTTCTGAGTGCTCATACATAAGCTCAACCAAGCACGGTGACAACAATGGGAAAAGATATCTTGGAAAGAAAAGGGAACTTATGTGAGCTTTCCTTCTATATTTATAGCAATGGCGCGGCCTAAATGACCTGGTGTCCATTCATGCAGCCTCATAAATGCTAAATGGCTCCAAATATGGCATAATATCCTCCATAAATGCAAGTTACGCACTAATCTAAATGGTAATAAAGTTGTCCTATCCAGATTAACTATTCCAATGGCTAGATTTTGTAACATCTACAAATTTTTCATCCTCCTGCCACAACCTCTATGCGGTTGTCATGGATACTTTCACTTCATCAATCTTTGTCGCATACAAACACTTCTCCAAGGCTTGAAATACTTCTTTATGGTCCCACACACTCTCACAATTGTCTGGGGCACTAAGACACTTCTCTAGCCATATAGTCATTTGGCACACATAGGGAGGGATCATCCCTATATGGTTTCAATCGACTTCCATTCACATACCCAGGAAGGACTTCACCCCTTAAGGTGTCCAGACATACCACACCTACCTCTGTGATATTCTTGACAATACATGGTCTAAGCCAATGCAGTTCAAACTTTCCTTGGTGGCGCGCAAACTTGATACCATATAGAAAAACCAAATCATCCTCCTTAAAAATCTTCTGCCTAATGTGCCTATCATTCCAAGACTTTTCGTGCACCTTTTGCATCTTCTAATGGAAACCAACAATGAATATGTCCTCCTCCAGTGCAACTAGCTGTGATAGTCGCTCTTCCATAATATCTTGATCAACCATGTTAGTTATCATTGCTATGGACAGACTAGGGACAATATACTCCATTTTCATAACAGCCTCTTGTTTATACACCAACCTGAAAGGATTTTGTCCTATCAATTTATTGCATGTAGTCTTGTATGCCCACATAACCACAAGTACATGCAAATCCCAATCGATATGATTAGCATTGTAGATCTTTATGAGTGCATTCTCCAAAATCTTATTAAAGGCTTCTACCATACCATTTTCTTGTGGACGATACGGTGTACTCTTATGATGTTTGATCTTGAACTCCAATGTAAAACCTTGAATGGTATCGTTAAAAAAAATTGTACCTTGTTCACTTATCAAAATATTAGGACACCTAGACCTTGTCAATATATTCTCAAAAATTAAGAGCGTAGTTTCTTCTGCGCTACAATCGTTCATAGGCTTAACCTCCGCCTATATGGTAAAATAATTTGTTGCAGTGATGATATAGTGTGCACCAGTCTTCTTCCCTGTACAGTTGATCAGGGATGCCTGCAAGAAAGATGCAGTGTTCGAGAAAGATGCCTGCAAGATGGTTCGGGGAGCACTGGTATTAAGGCGGGGAGTTCAGACTGGAACTCTGTAAAAGCAACAAGGTAGCACAGTTATTGATGGGTGTAACAGTTCTGTGGTTCCTGAAAGTGGGATGAAAAGCCTAGCTGTGTCTGGAGAAAAGACCATGCTATGGCATCAAAGGCTTGGACATATTGGAGAGAAGGGCCTTCGAATACTGCATAGAAATGGTATGGTAGAAGGTATGTCTAATTGCTCGATGGAGATTTCTATGAACATTGTGTATAGCGGAGAAGAATCGGTGAGTTTTCCTCTCGGGTGCTAAGAGGGTGAACAAGATATTAGAACTTGTGCACAAAGGATGTGGTTTGGGTTCCAGGTTAGTTCCTACAATCGGAATCTCCGTACTATGTTTCATTCATAGATGACTTCTCAAGGAATACATGGATATATTTCTTGAGGAAGAAATCTGAAGTCTTTGACAGATTTAAAGAATTTAAGGCTCTGGTGGAAAACCAGACAGAGAAGAAGATAAAGGTGCTGAGGACAGATAATGGTGGGGAGTTCTGTAAGAAGGAATTTGAAGAGTTCTGTAAGAAGTGTGGTATAGCACGACAGAAGACTACTCCATACACACCTCAGCAAAATGGAGTTGCAGAAAGAATGAACAGAACACTGATGGAAAAGGCAAGAAGCATGCTCAGTGGTACCGGTTAGGACAAGAATTCTGGGCAGAGGCAGTGGAGACTGCATGCTATCTGGTTAACAGATCACCTTCATCAGTGTTGGAGGATAAGACTCCACATGAGGTATGGACTGGTAAGAAACCCTCTCTTTCACATCTAATGGTATTTGGATGTGATGCATATGTACATGTTCCAAAGGAGAAAAGGACCAAGTTGGATAATAAATCTGAAAGGTGCATCTTTATTGGGTATAAGGATGGTTTAAAGGGTTACAAGCTTTGGAACCCAGAAACAAGGAAGGTTGTGTACAACCGAGATGTGGCGTTTAGAGAAGTGAAAGATGTTGTTAAACATGAAGTCCTACCAAAGGAACCTGAGAAGATAGAGTTTGAGCTAAAGGAGGATGAATCAGACTCTACAATAGAAGAAGACTCGGAAGATGAAGAGCCACAAACTCCAGCTTTGAGAAGATCAGTTCGGGAAAGAAGGCAACCAGAAAGGTATAGTCCATCTGCTTTCTGTTCAGGTTTTGCCTTAACTATAACTGATGATGAACCCAGAACTGTCAGGGAGGCAGTAGATTCAGGGGATGGAAAACTCTAGAAGGAGGCCATGGTTGATGAAATGGTATCCTTGCACAAAAACGATGCTTGGGATCTGGTGGAGTTGCTCGCTGGAAGGAAGCCCATTGGGAGAAAATGGGTGTTTAAGAAGAAGATGAATGTAGAAGGCAAGGTGGAGAAATACAAAGCTTGGTTGGTAGCGAAAGGTTATTCCCAGGTGCCGGGAATTGATTTTGGTGATATTTTTTCTCCTGTTGCCAAGGTTACTTCTATTAGATTACTTTTATCTGTTGCTGCTGCATTTGATTTTGAGATAGAACAGATGGATGTGAAGAAAACTTTTCTTCACGGGAATCTAGAAGAGGAGATCTACATAAAGCAACTTGAAGGCTTTATGGTGACGGGTAAGAAAGAACTGGTATGCAGGTTGAAGAAGTCTCTGTATGGGTTAAAACAGTCACCAAGGATGTGGTATCAGAAATTTGATACCTATATACGGGGACTTGGCTTCACCAGAAGCAAGGAGGATCACTGTGTTTATTTTAAATTAATCGGTGACCGTGTTATTTATTTGGTCTTGTATGTGGATGATATGTTGTTGATTGGAAATGACAAAGAAATTATCCAAGATTTGAAGACCCAACTGTTCTCCAAATTCGACATGAAGGATCTGGGTGCTGCAAACTATATTTTGGGCATGGAAATTAAGAGAGATCGGGCAGAGAGGAAGCTCTGGTTAAACCAGAGGAAGTATGTCGAGACTATATTGCAGAGGTTCAATATGCAGGATAGTAAAGCGGTGAATGTTCCTATTCCTGTAGGTGTAAAGTTGTCTGCTGAACAGTGTCCCAAGACACAACAAGAAGAGGAGTATATGTCCCGTGTTCCATATGCAAGTGCAGTGGGTAGCCTGATGTATGCAATGGTCTGTACTAGACCAGACATTGCACATGCAGTGGGAGTATTGAGCAGGTTTATGTCAAACCCAGGGAAGGAGCATTGGACAGTAGTGAAGCGGGTTTTCGGATATTTACGTGGCACTAGTGATTATGGCTTGTGCTACCAGGGAAGACCAGGATTGGAAAGAATGTTGGACATTCATGGTTTTGTTGATGCAGACTGGGCTGGAGATCTGGACCAAAGAAGATCTACAAGTGGGTATGTGTTTAGCCTATTTGGAGGCGCAGTCAGCTGGATGAGTAAAAGACAGTCTGTAGTGGCTCTTTCAACTACAGAGGCAGAATACATAGCAGCCACTCATGCAAGCAAGGAAGCAGTTTGGTTGCAGAGATTGTGTTCAAGTATGGGGTTGGTACAAAAAGCTATAAGGATAGACTGTGATAGCCAAAGTGCAATTTTCTTGGCTAAGAACCCTGCTTATCATTCAAAGACAAAGCACATTGATGTTCAATATCACTTTGTTAGAGATATGGTTGAGGCTAAAAGGGTGTTGCTGGTAAAGGTGGACACTTTCAAGAATGTTGCAGATGCATTGACGAAGTCTGTGAGCACTCAGAAGTTCTCTTGGTGTAGAGAAACAATGGGTGTTGAAGAATTGGCCCAATGACTAAGCTCTCCTGTGGCCCCCTGTGGAAAGAAAACAACAAGTGGGAGAATGTTGGGTATGTGTTATATTCTTTCCTAGACCTCCTGACACTACCCCTTCAATTCTTGACAGATAGACAGTTGTACAAATTTTACAACGATTATTTACAATGAATTAGTACAATGATACCTTTACAATGATGTATGCAGTGTTGGCCACTTGAAGACTTCATGTGGTGAACTTCTTACTGATGTTCTGCACCTTGATTGTTGCTCTTTTCATGCTACCCTTGCTCACTCTTTAGAACATTAGATCATGCATTGAGTCTTATCTTGATGAATATATAATACCCGCAAAAAGTCTTCAAGGAAATACCCATGACATGATAATAGAAAAACTTACCCCATCCTATAGAGCATATGTCACCGCTAAAAAAAAAAAAAAAAAAACTAGAATACAAAGAACCTAATGCAATTAAGAGATGAACATGCATATACAAAATATAATTACCTAGATCTTACCACTTCTACATCATTTTGTTGCACATTTCTTTTCTTTTCTTCCCTAGAAAGTTTGGTCCTTTGCAGCCCTTGAAAGCACATGATCTAGCTTTTTTTATTTTTTGCTGGGCAGAAGCAGGCTCCTTTTCCACCCACTAAGCATCGCGCGTGGGTAAGAGGCGGGCGATAAATTCCCTCATGCCGGGTTAACCTGGGGGTGGTAGCCCCCCCTGTTGGGGTCCGACGCTGTCTCACTAAAATATTTGGTCCTTAATTTCCGGTGGGTAGTCCGCGTCCATGGTTTTGTGCATGGTTTTGCACATGGTATTGGGGTACGATGGTTTTCGGCCCCTGGTATTTTTGTAGATCCGGTCAAGGGAACTACGGTTATGTTCTAATCCATGGTTTATGGATTGGGGTTTATGTATGCTTCGGCATGTATATATATGTGTGTTGTAACACTAAAAGGAATATAATGAAAAATCAAGCTGGTCGTCCCGATTTGGGATCCAGGGGAAAATCTCTGTGTTTGCCTGTTTTATGTTTTATGCTCTCGCTATTATTTATTTTCTGTTATAAGATTCGTGTGTAGATAATTTATGTTCAGGGTTAAAACCTACATTTATTTCCTTCTAGGATCTTGATATTGAACCTTATGTATCTCTGTTATCTGAGATCCCCAATATGTGATTTTCGGTCTTGTAGTAGCCCACTAAGTCTTCTTTCCAATGCCATAGGTGTGACCCAGTTTTCATTCTTCAAGGAGAATTTATTCCTAATCTCTCACAATGACCTAATTATGGGCTAATTTAGTAGAGCAAACTTGTATGGCATGTCACGTGTCATTGTTTCCTCATTCAACTCTCAAATTAATACACAGAAAAATAAAGTTTGTGCACTATCCTCCAATTTTTACATAATTCCAATCTAATGCTCAGAGAGAGAGTTATCACGATTTTCCCAAGGTCACCTCTTTGAGATGAAGTTTAGGCACCTTAAAAAACCCTAACTTCCATAGATCATATTTCTAGAAATATTGTGAAACATGATCTGAAATTTTTAAATAACCTTTCCCAAGATTTCAGCTTCGCATGATAAAAATGTCATATTTGGAACCTTCATAGAAAAAAAGTTATAGCGAAAATTCCACGATGACCTATTTCAGCTAGCGAAATCCCTACATGATGGCGATATGAGGATCACAATTTATATAAATTCTTAGTTTGAGAGGGTATTCAACAAGTGAACGTGGGAAGGACTTTAGGAGTTTAAAAATTATTAGTTATTGCTTGTTCAATGACCACAATATATGATTAGTTTCATGCCACAACCCCATGGGGTTTTAGCCCACTAACTGGGGTTACTAACCTCAAACATGAATATATCTCAAACCATGAATAATTACATGGAAAGCCATATATCAACGGAAACATATTGATAAATAGAAACCATAAAAAATATCCTTGACTCGAAATATAGTAATTTGGTAGGTAAAATTCTCATGCAATATCGGGGTGGCCCCTACTGCTGCTTGGGTTGACATCAATGACAACCACTAATCAACAATCTCCCCCTTTGTCATTGATGGAAACATAAGTACTCCCCCTACGATCATGACACCTCTTCCTACAACATTCTCTCCCCCTTTGACATCAATGGCAAAGGGTAACTCCCCCTGACACATAATCATCCTGTGGACCTGTACACACTTCCACTCCCCCTTTACTTTCTGAATAAGGAAAATCTAATTAGAACTTGGGAGAATCCCAAGCTTCTGGCGAAGATATTCAAATGCTTCACGAGGCAAAGGTTTAGTGAATATATCACAGGTTTGTTCTTTTGTACCAACATATTCAAGTTTGATATTATTTTTAGTGACTTTTTCTCTAACAAAATGATATTTTATCACAATGTGTTTTTTTTTTAATTTGGAAAAGGGGACCATTAGTTTGGGACAAATATGGTATCATTATTCAATCATGGTTCCCCTATTTTAACATTTTTACTACCATGATGGCCATAACTTGTGGACTATTATTGAACCTCCCCACTAATTTTTTAATTCTATAACTGCTAGAAAAAATTTAGAATGCATTAGATTGATTCATTAAGTCAAACATTAGTTGGGTTTAAAAGGGCATTATTTCCTATTCTTGAATCTCCATTGGTCTTGACTTCAATCTTATCCTATAAGATAAAAAATATCTAGAGTGTAAAAATTCTTGATGACTCCAAGCTTAATTCGATTAGGACAATCGAATTTTTGTTGTAGGACTTTCTAACAAATGTCATTTGCAAGAATTTTATCCAATAACCTGTGCCTCTTTAGACAAAAATATAGAAGAAGTGGACTCACAAGATGGAAAGTATAAAAGAGAAAACCTTGATAGAATCTCTGTGACATGCAAAATTAAAAATACCAACTACATGTAATAAAAAATCACACCAAATTGTAGACTAAAATCATTGGTACATAGACCTAATAATTTCTCCAAACATGGTGGTATTAATATGGTTTATGTGTCATCCCTTTCAATGCAAGTATTCATGGTGGAAAAAAAAAAATTAATGAGATGAAAATAAGAAAATTTGGATATAGAGAAAGAAATATAATCCCATACATTTGAAAAGAAAGAAGAGATTTGGAGTCAACACCTCCATGAGTTGTGGGCTATGAAATATATATGAAAGAAATGGAAGAAAGGAGATGCAAAAACACAATTTTCATATTAGTAAAGTATATGAGATACAACATCATAACACCTACATTAGTAAAGATGCTTTGAACTATCGCTCATTCATTTTTTTTCTCATAATAAGCTAATTAATTTTTGACATATTCAATTTGGCCTAGGATAAGCATTATTTCTTTTATCTCCCTCCTTTCTTGTGACATCCCCTAACTTGAGGGCTTATTGTAAATACTGTATATATGTGTTTTCTCTTTTTAATGTTTAAAGTATGGAGGAAATATGAAGAATTTAATTATTAGTAATTTGAGGGCTTATTGTAAATATTGTATATATGTGTTTTCTTTTTTTAATGTTTAAAATATCGAAGAAATGTGAAGGATTTAATTATTAGTAATTTGTTACTCATAATGACTGATTATAAATATGTAATTGTGATTTTTTTTGTTTTTATAAATAAAGAGGTTTGGAAAATTATTTTTCTAGTACCCTTAGTTGAAAGAGATGAGGCTTAAAAATTATTGATGAATATTAATTACCCATTAATAAGTCCTAGGAATATAATCTTGATGATTAGACTTATTGTTAAATTATGGAATTGGCACACTAATTGTTTCTCTAAAAGACAAGGTGTTATCTTTGGGAGTTGGAAACAAAAGTTTATAAATTAGCTAGTAATTACCTGCCACCTGTTGGTGAGGTGGAGGTAGTTACTGACCACAAAAATTAGTAGCATATAGGTAATGGACAAAAATACTTTGTATGTATTTTGTCCTCTTGTTGGAGGGAGTCAAGTTGTCTAACAAAAAAACTATGAGAACAACAAGTGAATAGGAAAAAAAAAGTAATTTTGCAGACCTTATATGCTAGGGAATACTTGTTGAAGGCAATGTCAAGCATGAGAAGAGCAAGTACTCAATTATTTATTATCCAGACATATTTTTCAAGCTAGTATTCTAAACTTTTCAACTATGCATAAACTTAAAATAGAATAAGAAAAATAAAGTTTTATTGGTTTTTTTTAACATTATTGGTTTTTGTATTGATGATATTTTCAGGCCTTTGAAAAGATATATAGAAGAAATAATTATATGTTATTTTGTTGATATTTAATTCATGTTTGTCCCCAAGCTGGTATTTTAAACCAAGCATGTAGTCAAGTAGAAATGTATATATATCCAAAATGAAGGAATTTATACGTATACGTATAAAATTAGATTTAATAAGTTAATTCAAACTGGTATTTCAGAAAGGTAATAGATATGACAATATATATTTAAATAGAGATAAATATATTATACATATACTTATTTAACACTTTAATGGAAAATAGACATATATCTATATAGGAAAAGACAAAACAAAGAACAACAGTGCTTCGAGAAAGAAAATAATTAAATAATGAATAAACGCATGTATACAAAGAATGTGTGTTCTTCGAACATAAGTGGAATGAAAAATAGTCGTAGAGAATATGACAAAATTATATAAAAGATGTTATGAGCAAAAATGAAGGATAGAAACAATATTATATATATTATATATTTTTCTTCAAATTACAAACAGAGATCAATGTCGTTTCTCAATAAAAATGTATTTCGAAATAAAATTTTGAATGACGGGCATACAACTTCAAAGAAAATATTATAATTAACCGAAAACATACAGAAGCTAAGTATATTCAGGAATAACGGAAAGTTGTAATTGCAAAAGAGGCTTATGGCCTTGATAAATCACTTCCATTGAGGAAGAAAATACATATCATAAAGATATAAAAGAAAATAATTGAGAAGCACTTCAAAATTTACATTTTGGAGATTAGTCTTCGAACATTGCTATCACACCCCGAAGAATGAGATACCAAGGGTTTGTAACCTCCTATCTCATAAACCGCAGACGAATGTTTAGTAAACTATAGAAGTAACCCAAGAGTTTGGAAATATCGAAAGAAAACGAAGAACTCTTCCTTGGAATGTCGAAAGGGTGTTTGTAGTATATAATACACAAAATTATTTAAAAGTAAAAAGAAAAGATTGGGAAGAAATTTTATATAATTACTTTCTAAGAAATAGGTCTTTGTAATTACTCAAAATCAAAATCTAATGCATAGGAAGCAAAAGATATTCATACCATTATAAGAAGTTTTGTTAAAGTTTGAATAGAAAATAAAGAATATATATACATGTATTTATACACTATGATATACTTTTGTAAAGATATGAGTCGATAACAAGTATTCAAAGTTAATACAAATACACAAAAAGAGTAATGAAATAGAGAGGATATATTCTCTTCTAATATAAACAAAATGAAAAGAGAGTAAATAAGGCTCATTTTGCGGAAGGGAAGTTGCAGGGCTTAAAACTGTGGGGTCTTAACCTTCCTTTGACTCATCAGCAATTTGTGGATGATATCCTATTATTTTGTCTGGCGTCGGTGAAAGAATGCAGGGCTATTCTCTGGATATTAGAACTCTTCATGGATGCTTCAGGTACCCAAATAAATAATGACAAGTCTAATGTTTATTTATTTAATTGTAATCCTGCAATGCAGAATTTTCTTGCCAGAACTTTAGAATTTCAAACTGGTTCATTTCCGATGAAATATTTGGGTATGACCTTAAATTCGGGCCCAGTTAGAATTGCAGATTGGCAGGACATCATTCTCCGTGTGGAAAAAAGGATTCAAAATTGAGCTTTTAGGGTTCTTAATGCCCGGGGGCGACTTATTATGTTAAAATCAGTGCTCCAATCCCTCCCTCTTTATCAGTTGTCTGGTAGAGCTTGTCCTAAAGGGATTTGTAATCAATTGCTGTGTTTGTTCAAAAAAAAAATTATGGCAGGGTGCACAAACCAATCGAAAATGGGCCCTTCTCAGTTGGGATAAACTTGTCAAGCTGAAATCTACCGGGGGATTATGACTTCGAGACCCTTTCATCTTGAATAATGTTCTAGGTGCTAAACTTTGGTGGAGATGGCTCTAGGGTGGATCTGATCTTTGGAAGAATATTTTTCTTACCAAATATGATATGCTCCAAACAGTTTCTGGTCGATTGAAAGTTGATATTGTTCCATGAGGTTCCTTTATTTGGAATTTGGTAGTAATGAACCGGCATTTAATTCGTTCACATAGCTTTTGGGAAGTCAGGGAAGGCTATACATCTCTCTTTTTGGAAGACTCTTGGCAGCAGCAAGAGAAAATGTTTAGTAGACTTGACATGGGGGAAATTTTTTTATTCACCAATACACCTAATAGTAGGTTGATTCATCATTATTGGTGTCCAAATCAGAATAATTTATGGCGAAAATGGAAAGAGAAAATTCATTGGCCAGAAGCTCCGGAAACACAACAGTGGGACAATCTTGCTAAAGAACTCAAATCCATAAAACTAAGGTATGTAGATGGTTCCGATATTCTCAGGTGGGGATATCTGACAAAAGGGTTGTTCACTATCAAAGAAGGTTATTATATTCAAGCCCAAAATGTGCAGCATAATGCTAGAACCTTATGGAAGAAAATCTGGATTTTGAAACATTGGCCGAGGGTGGAATACTTCTTATGGATGGTTAGTCATCACAAGATATTGACCTGGGATAATTTGCAGAAACGTGGCATGTTAGGGCCATCCCAATGCTATTTATGTCAAGCAGCGAGTGAAACAACAGAGCATCTTCTTAATTCCTGTCCAATGGTGTAGCCATTATGGAGGAACTTCGAGCAACTATTTAGGAAAACAGATAAAAATAATCAGAGCATCCCAGAAACTATCCGCAGCTGGAGACAGGGAGGTTTTCATTGTCAAGTGATAAATAGAGCCTGGAACCTCTCATTTGGATTTCTCCTTTGGAATATTTGGAAAGAACGGAATCAAAGGGTTTTTCGAGCGATCGAACAACTAATGAAACAGATCTGGCAGCGCTCAGTCGATAATATTCGTGAAACTATCTTAGTGGAAAGCTGGTCAGAAGAGGACTGGCAGACTCGGGGTTTGGAAGCTCAGATGTTGGACTATTTAAATCTCAAAACTTAAATGCTCTATAAAAATTTATGGAAGTATAGGCCACCTTGTCACTCAATAGAGGAAAATTGGAAACCCCCTCAACAAGGCTTCCTTAAACACAATTATGATGGGGCATCAAAAGGAAATCTAGGACAAGCAGGTACAGGTGGGATTTTTCGCAACTCTCAGGGGGTATTTTGCAGGTGTTATGCCTCGGATTTGTGCTTCGCCACAAATAATGAAGCTGAACTCATGGCAGTAAAACAAGGCCTATTTATTGCTATCCGCGAAAACTACCAAAGGCTTATAGTAGAGGGAGATTCTGCAATGGTGACAGGAGTCCTCCACAAGTTACAGCATGGCACATCTTAGGAAAAGATAACTCAAAGTTGGCATACAGCTGCCCTTATTCAATAAGTTAGCCAGCTGCTTAAACATATTCAGTATTTGATCCCAACTCATATTCAGCGAAAAGGAAATGAGGCTGTTGATTATTTGGCTAATTGGGGCTATAAAAATCCTGATCGTTCTATAGAGGCTCGCCCCATTGATGCCATATGGGATGTCAAATTCCATTCTCTTCAAATAATTGTGCACAAGGATCTACAGGATTATGCACAAAAACGACCCCCCGATCGGGGTGGGCATTTTTCAAGAGTGCCATAATTGGATACGACAGATGGTTGCATCAACCAATTCAAGTCATTAATACATAAGATGGCGCATATCGAAACGTTGTTATATAAGTGTTCGATGGATTCGAGAGTTATGAACTGGAAGGATCGATAGCTTGTGCTGTCAGAATGGCAAAAGAATGTTTTGAAGATAGTAAGAATTCCACATTCTGCCATGCAAAGTCATTCTGTAGTGCAAGCATGGAGGCAGCACCGGAGAACGTTGGACGCCATATCTACCAGCCAAACGTTTATGTTGGGGTACGTATTTGTCTGTCTTCAATCTCTCATCGTTGATGTCTTAAGGGCTATGTTAGGTCCGCAGCATGCTATGTTTATTTGGAATCCGCTGATGGCTTATAGCTCTACTCCTCCTCTTTTTCACCCTGTTGAACCCTGTTTTTGGGATCCCTATCCATTTTCTAGTGGATTCTCTCTTTTCGTTATGGCTCAGGTAAGAGTTTGCCTTTGTTTGCATCTTGATTTTGGGAGGGTTAAAATTCGAAGGTTTATTTTGGGACTGCTTTAGTTCTTTGTTCAGGGGCATGAGGCGTTTGGGGGTACTCTCAATTCTTGTTTCAGTGGATGCTACTAGGTTCTGTGTTTTCTTTTTATCTTGAGTTATGCTAGTTCGTTCGTTTCTCGTGGCTGGGTTCTTTCTTGCTCTAGTTTTTTGAGCCTTCACTGGGTTGGGTTTATGGAATTTTCCTTCTATGTTGGTAGTTGGGGTGGGCAGCGACTTTTTTTCCATGTTAGCAATAGTGGCGATAAGTATTTCTTGCATTTCTAGGTTCCTCGTGATGATTGGGAGGTGGCTATTTTTTCCCTGTTCTCTATTGATTTCATGCACTCTGTTTATGTCCAGGGCTTTAGACTATGGAATTGGGTTCTCTGGTTAGCATTACCATCTTCTCGTGGCAATCATATCGTCTATTCACAATGGATGTCCACTATTTATTTCATTGTTGATACATAATCCTTAATCATTTATTCGTGTCTGTCTTTGTTCCTTACTAGGCTAACCTCCAACATGGGGGAAGCGTCGTTCTTGTCCTCATTCTGGTAAAGGTAAACAGTAGGCCCAACCTGAGCCTTGTCCTAAGAAACGTGGTCGGAAGTCACGTCAAGAGGTCCTAGAAACCCTCACAGCAAACTATGTTATAGGTAATTCATCCACTGTTCGCCAGGAGATCTGAGGCTGTGAACGGGAAATTCAAACTGACCCTGAAGATAATGAAGTGGAAGCAGATATCCTGGACTTCATAACTGACCCTAGTAATACTCGAGGTCGTCTCACTTTGTTCCAGCAGACTGTCCATACTTACTGAATAGTCAAATGCCTTTTGGCCAAGGCTATGGAGAGTTTCCCTCCCACTCAAGCTAGGATTGAACCACAAATTATGGAATTGCTACAGGACATGCAGAACCAGCTGAATCATATCAAAATTACTCAGTATCAGGCTACTGATCGAATCAGCCGAATAGATGATCGAGTAGGCCGAATGGAGAAACAACTTCAGCAGTTGCAGCAAGTGGATATGCATGGTTCTACAGTGAAGGATCTAGCTCTGGTTAACTCCTATGATGGCTAATTGTTTTAGAATTTTCTCATGGTTTTTAGATGCAATTTCCTATTTTGTATGGACATCTTTTATTTCTCCAACATGTAGATAATTGTGTAATCGGTCAGTTAGCTAATGAGGCTCAAGGACGAATGAAACAGTTTCAATTTTGGATTGCTTTTCACACTTTAAGGTGGCCGACAGACCTGGTTTCCTACGGGCAGGTTGAGGCCACAGATTTTATTTTTATATTTTCTAACCTGCTTTACAATTATAAATAGAAAATAGCTAGGTACTGCCAAATTTCAAAAAAAAAAAAAAAGGAAACAACAAATGAATAGTAATTAAAAATATACAAAGAAAGTTAACTTTTGGAACTTCATAAAAATGTTTTTCAAATAATTTGCTAGAATTAAAAAGGAATTGAAAATATTGTTTTAGATTTTAAACTCGTTAGTAATGAACAAAACCTTATAAAAAATTGAACGCTAAACTATTGGAAAAGAACGCGGCCAGAGTATATGAAGAAAAGATTTATAAACTAGATAGCAAGAATTGTTAATAACATATTTGCACATTAAAGAACACAAGGCTAACTGAATAATTGTGAATATAAACGAGTACCAGAGCTCACAAAACCCTCACAACAACAAGCCAAATCGAAATAATAAATAACAAAAATGATGAACGAGAAGTATTCATTAGGTATACATTGAGCCATAATTAACTTAGACTCGTTGATCTTCTATGAGTAAATATTTTTCGGCGATGCTAGGGTTTACACTAATCCCAACGGTCTCACTTCGAAGTAACAAGAGTAATAACAATCAATTAACATATTTACGAAGTTTTTCAAAGGGATATTGAATTGTTTATACCAACTATTGGAAAAGAACGCGGCCAGAGTATATGAAGAAAAGATTTATAAACTAGATAGCAAGAATGGTTAATAACAGATTTGCACATTAAAGCACACGAAGGCTAACTGAAAACTGTGAATAGAAACGAGTAGCAGAGCTCACAAAACCCTCACAACAATAAGCCAAATCGAAATTTTCAAACCAGGAGGTAACTCCTCAAAACTAGAATGTGTATTAACTGAAGAATGTACATGCTTATATAGATGGGAGGTGAGGCTATTGGGATTCATCTCCCAATGACTCTTGGCCTTCCTTATTTCCTAATAATAAATAATATACAAAAATACATATGCACACCCATCCATAGGATTAGGTGTCAACATTCCCCCTTTAATCCGAAGGGATGTTGGTGAGTCCAAGCATCGATCTGAACTTTTCAAACTTTTCTCTTCCAAGTGCTTTGGTGAAGATGTCAGCAGTTTACTCATTTGTGGAACAATGATGTAGATGGATGGTTTTGGCCTGAACATGATGTCGAATTAGATGGTACTTTGTATTGATGTGCTTTGTTCGATCATGGAACTTTGGGTTCTTGGCCAACTTTATTGCAGAAGTGTTGTCGATCATGAGTGGAGTGGAATACATTTATTTCATCTGCAAATCTTCCAGGATTTTCCGGAGCCACACAATTTCCTTTGTTGCTTCAGCTGCTGCCACATATTCTGCCTCGGTCGTGGAATCTGCTGGAACTGACTGTTTGCGTGATCTCCATGAGACAACTCCTGATCCAAGACTCATGGTGTAACTTGTAGTAGACACCCCTGTTTCTTTGTCGCCATCAAAGTCTGAATCAGAGTATCCGATCAAGCTGAAGTCGCCTACCTGTGTATATTTGAGTCCAAAGTCTTGAGTCCCCTTCAAGTACCTTAACACTCTTTTTGCAGCAGACCAATGTCCTTCACAAGGTTTTTGCATGAACTTTGAGAGGATTCCAACAGCAAATGAAATGTCAGGTCTGGTGGTGGT
This sequence comes from Pinus albicaulis, assembly GCA_034641835.2. Lineage (NCBI taxonomy): Eukaryota > Viridiplantae > Streptophyta > Pinopsida > Pinales > Pinaceae > Pinus > Pinus albicaulis. The sequence continues at coordinate 696,334,412 of CM076571.1, read as the reverse complement.
CAGATAGATAAGACTTCCTACAAGCTGTCTATACTTAGTTGCATCCTCAAATTCCTTTCCTTCAATAGATGTGAGCTTCAAGTTTTGTTCCATTGGAGTGCTTAAGGGTTTACAATCATCCATGCCAAATTTGTTCAAGAGATCTCTAATGTACTTCTTTTGAGAAAGAAATATGAATTTAGGATGTTGAATTACTTCAATACCCAAATAGTAATGAACATGACCCAAATCAGTCATTTCAAAACCTTTCTTCAACTCTTTCTTCATGGATGCAATATAGCTCTCATTGTTCCCCGTTATCAAAATATCATCTACATATACCACAAGATATACAACTTTTTTTCCAACTTTCTTAACAAACAAAGTTGCATCATCAAGATCAAAATGTTTGAAGTCAAGTTTCAGAAGATGCTCGGTCAATTTCTCATACCAGGCTCGTGGTGCTTGCTTGAGGCCATACAAGGATTTTACAAGTTTGCAAACTTTGTGTTCTTGACCCCTTATCACAAATCCTTCTGGCTGGGACATATAAACTTTCTCCTTTAGATCTCCATTCAAGAAGGTTGTTTTTACATCCATCTGATGGACTTTCCATCCACTCTGAGCTGCTAAGGCAAAGAGAGTCCGAATGGTGGTCCATTTTGTTGTGGGAGCAAACGTTTCTTCATAATCAATTCCTTCCTTCTGTGCGAATCCTTTTGCCACAAGCCTGGCCTTGTGCTTGTCAAGTGAGCCGTCTGCTTTGTACTTGTTCTTGTAGACCCACTTGCAGCCAATCGGTTTCGCTCCCAAAGGCGGATCAACCAGCTTCCAAGTGCCATTCTTTATCAAGGCATCATACTCCTTCTGCATCGCTTCTTTCCATTCATCATGAGAAGCGTCTTCTTTGAAGGAAGTTGGTTCATGATCTGTAGACAAACTCAATTCACAGTTATAAGCAATATCCATATCAACAAGGGAATCAGAATTATCTACATCACCTTCGATTTCTTGAGTGGAACTTCTTGTTCCTGTTTTTCCAACCTCATCAGGATGAACATCCTCCAGTGTCTTTGTCAGCCATTTGGGAGGACCTTTCTGAGATGGCCCCGGCTGGTCACTTGACTGAGTTGGGATTGATTCAAGATTCAATCTCCCAATTTTTTCAATCACATCATCCAATGTGTCATCCGTGGTTGCTTCTTCATGTGGGGAAGAGAGTGCTTCAGGATATGATTCCACAGTTTGATTCAATATCGGAATCCCCCCTTCAAGGTGTGGAATCACATTATCAAACTCTTGGAAAGACTTTGCATGTGTGAATCTATCCAGGGGATCAAGTTGCCACTCAACAACCTTGTCACTCTTGGAAGATTCAAGAAATATGACATATCTTGCTATCACAAACTTCTTATTTGCTTCATCATAGAGACGATATCCTTTGGAGGTATTGGAGTACCCCAAGAAGATACATTTTCTGCTTCTAGCACCAAGTTTGTTCCTTTGACCCTTGGGTATCAAGGCATAACAGGTGGACCCAAAGACCCCGAAATGCTTTACCGAAGGAATGTGGCCATGCCACATTTCAAAAGGAGTTTTGTTTCTAATTGAACTTGAAGGACACCTATTCTTTATGTAAACAGCACATAGAACTGCATCAGCCCAAAACATCAATTTTACATTCTTGAAAAATAACATGGAGCGGACCATATTTAAAATGGTTTTGTTCATTCTTTCAGCTACACCATTCTGTTGTGGATTATATGGCACTGTTGTTTGATCTTTGATTCCATGTTGACGAAGATAATTTTCAAATTCGTTTGAGGTGTATTCTTTTCCATTATCAGTACGTAGAGAGCCAATATGTGTTTGTGCATCATTTTCAATCCATGCATGAAAATTCTTGAAAGTTTGAAAAGCATCAAACTTATTCTTCAGTAAGTAAATCCAACACATTCTGGTGTAGTCATCAATAAATGTCATCATGTATTTGTTTCCATTTGCATAAGCAATAGGCATAGGGCCACATAAATCTGAATGAACAAGTTCAAGTTTCCTATGTGCTCTTGAGTGTGAATCATGAAATGGCTGTTTGCTATGCTTTCCTAGAATACAAGCATCACATTCCTTAGGTTTTCTAGGAATTGTAGGCAGTCCATCAACACCATTTTCCTTCAACAAACGAAGGCTGTCATAATTTAAGTGTCCAAATCTAGCATGCCATAAAAGACTTGATGGGAATGTACCTTCATCATGATGTGAATTGAATGCAAAGTTTTGAGCATGAGCAGATGAACCTTTCAGCTTCAAAAGTCTCCCTTCTTCTATTCCCTCCATGACAAGTGAGTGATCTGATGCTTTTCTGACCTCTGCCTTGCCATCAAACAAGTGAACTGAGTGTCCTTGCTGCCGGATTTCAACCAGGGACAACAAGTTTCTCTTCAACTCAGGGAGGTATAGAACCTCATGTAGGATATGATCAGGAAGACCAGGCAGTTTAAGCCTGACTGTGCCAAGCCCTGATGGCTTGAGTTTGGATTTATCTGCGAAATATACTGCTCCATCAACTTTGTCAGTGAAATCTTCAAAAAAATCTTTTCTAAATGTCATGTGACATGTTGCTCCTGAATCTAGCAACCAATCATCTCTCCATGAAGTAAATGAAACATCAAATAGGTTTTCAGTTACTCCATTGTTACAATGTGCTAGAACAGAATGAGCTGATTCAGCTGGTTTACCTTTTTCTTTGTCATCAGTTTTACCTCTGTCTTGATTTGTTTGCTGCTGAGCTTTAGATTGTTTGCCCCCCTTTTCTCTGAAGTTTCTTCTTCGTCTTCTGTCTGCTCTTCCTTTGGATGAACCTGAAGCATGTCTCTTTTCTCTCTGTGCCAAGTAGGCAGCCTCTTTAGAAGATGAAGGGATTGTCATCTTCTTTTGAAGGAGGAGAGAAAAAACAAAACTTTGATGGAAAAAAAAATCCGAAGAGGAAAAATTTCTGCTATACAAAATTTCAATTCTTGAAATCTGCTCAATTAGAGGGGACAAAAAAACTTGCTGGAAAAATATTCTGAGTTTTTAAAAAAACTCTTTCTGGAAACTAAATCTGCTCAAAAACTCTTGCTAAAGATTGAATTTTAAAAAAAAATACTCTTTGCTATAAACTGAATTCTGCATAAAAAAAATATATAATTTTTTTTTGTTTGGGAAAAAATGTATATGAAAAAGGTGGAAGGGGTGTTATTAAAAAAAGTACGGAATGATATGAATGGGAGGGGAGGGAATTATGAAAGGGGAAAGAAGGGGCGGAATGGAGGGATATGGGGATTGGGAAATTGTATTAAAAATGGAGGTGGTATGGACTATTAAAAGTGGAAGGGGAAGTGTATTATAACATGGGAGGGGCGCATACCATGACAATGCATACCATGATAACAAATAACAAAACACAGCGTTTAAATATAATATGGTCGACGGTGATACCAAGCGTTTGTATTATGGACAGTGTTTAAAAAAGGGGCGGTAATTATATAACAACGTGGTATTAAATATTGAACAGTGGTATATTGACTGCGCGTGGTATATTGTAAACAGCGTGATATATAAATGGTGTGACTGTTATACGAAATCACAATACAACCAGCGATAACACCATGTAATGACAGCGTGGTATATACAAAGGGAGGTGGTATTATAACGCAGAGAATTGTATTTAAGAGTCGAGGGCGTAAGGGAGCCGAGTAGAGAGCCGACTTGTATCTTTTTGAACGTGAATGGAGTGTATTGAATGGAGTATGAAGGCACTGGTGGAGGGCCGACAGGCCACGTATATGGTGAGTCGATGGATATATATTAAAAACATAGCGTAATATGGATGTGCGTTGCAGGTATAAGAGCGCTGTTGATATATGGAGGCCGAGAGACCGGGTTGAGGAGTGTTAGAAGTGAAGGGGTAAAAAAAATACTGAACGTTGTATTCAAATGTGACAGAGCGATGTATACAGGCGGTATTACTATTGACAGACAGCGTTGAATATGACAGAGTGTATACAAGGAGAGAGCTGCGTGTTATGTATGGAGAGCGCTGGTTTTATCAACTGCGTGGAGGTATTACAAACTGGGATGTAAACCAAACGAGATATGTATTCGATACAATGTATGAGTGGTAATTGACAGCGGTATTAAAATAGCGTTGAAGCCCGAGCTGTATTAAAAACAGCGTTGAAGTTTGTTTTACATAAATGGAATCCGACCATATATGTGACAGCGTTGTTTACACCAGAGAGCGCAGGTCAATGAGGGATGGGTGAGGGCGCAGGTCGATGAGGGATGGGTGAGGGTATGGAGGAATGGGAATGCAGGCAGGGGAAGGGAAGGCGTTGGGTAGGAGAAAAATGGAGGAGCGCAGGGATGAATGAAGAGGAGCGCAGGGATGAATGGAGAAGTGAGTGAGGGCGCAGGGAGAATGGAGGAGGCCCAAAAGGGCATTACAAAATTTTTTTGAAATGGAATCTGAAGAATGACAGAGTTGCAGGACTTCTGGAATTGCAGAATGGCAGAGCCTGCAATTTGCAGAATGACAGAGCCTCAGCCTCTTGTGAGCCAGGAGTCGGAGCCAGAAATGCTCATAAATAGGGAAACTCTGCGACAATACCAGGCAATTGTTTATGCAGAAACTATTAAAAAATATCGATCGAAAGGACAGAGTTACACCACAAAAAGTGTAAATGTTCTTGTAGTCATTTGATATCCATAAATAATTCGTGAGGACTAACTGAATAATGAAGAGTTTATTATAACAGGTGATGGATGTATACTGGATTTCAGAAATTGACTCCTAATCTTCTATGTATTAAGAGGATACTGTTATTAAATCAATCTAGATTAAAGTTACCAGTATTAATAATCAATAATGATAAATTGATGTTTGCTTAGTGATTAATCAATAAACCTATTTGATCCTGTTTATGGAATATTTTTTACTATGTTGACACTAATTCAGTAAACGTACTGAACAAAGTAAGACAATCAAACAATCACTAATTATTTCAAATAGATATTGAATTGCTATAAAACATTGTTGAATTATTATAAATATTAATAAACCAAACATGCTACACTAGTGATAAACAAGTTTTGGTTATACATATATACTTATGCATTGTTGCAAGGCATAGAATATTTGAACACATATGTGAAACCTTTTCAAGGGATAGTATAAGTTTAAATATGTGCTAACTGATATCTATTATAAAGCATTATAATTGTGTTGAGTAATTTCAAGTTATACAATAGTTGAACACATATGTGAAACATTTTCAAGGGATAGTATAAGTTTAAATATGTGCTAAGTGATATCCATTATAAAACATTATAATTGTGTAAGGTAATTTCAAGTTATTGAGACCTTAGGTATAGAGGTGTCTAAAAACAAGTGTATAGTGGTCATAGCTAGGAAAACAATAAATCAATATGTGGGTTGGTTTCATTGTTAGGAAAACAATAAATCAATAGGTGGGATATGTTATGTTTATCAATGCATTCAAAGATTTCAAATCTATTTATAGAAGATGAGATAAATCCCAAATACAAGAACAAGAACCATGCTAATGCTGAAATTTAGGATAATGTATTAGAAATGATTTAGTAGAAAAGTTGTTATTAAAAAATGGGAATTAATTACAAAGGAAAAGAGTGCTTAATAGAGAAAGGAGTCATACTTAAATATGACAAGCAAAAATGAAATCTACTTAAATAATTTTACTCCATTGAGTACAATATTTATATCTTGATAGCTTGACCTGAAGGGCATAAATTAAATAAGAAATATTGACATTAAATTTTTTTTTTTTAAAAAGTGTTTATTAGATGAGGTTCATTATAAGTCATATCAAAGTTCTAGGTTACAACATTCGACATTTTATAGGTTCTCATATAAAACAATTATTTTATTAATCTTGTGACTAGATTATCAAATAACTATTAGAGAAGTTTGAAGTATGGATGAAGAACATAATGGGAATACTTCCATTAGATCACCTATAGGTGGTGAGGAACCTGAGATTGGTATCATGGGTGGAGGAACTAGTAATGCAGGAAAACAAGAAACTCAGTAGTTGTAATTATTGTGTAGCTTGAAGGTGGAATTAGATAACATAAAGGAAAATCAAGAAAGATTGTTTGAAGCTAAAGAATAAAAGGAGGATATTTGGTTATCTTTTGAGAAAAATAGGAAGAAGAACAAAAATCTAAAAGTAGTAATTTTGCGTCTAGCAAGAAGAGGACTACACCTTAGCTGTAAGGGGAATTTAAAAATATTAGGTCCAAATTTTGATGGTGAATCTGAGGAAGCAGTAGAATCATGGCTTCTTAATATGTCCAAATATTTCGAAGTCTACAATTACCCGAGTAATTTGAAGGCCAAATTGGAAACTTACGAGTTCATTAGTGAGGTAGAATTATGGTAGGAAGAGAGAAAATCTATAAAAAGAACCGTAAGTAAAAATATGACTTCGAAACTCTTTAGAAAAGAATTTAAAAATAAATATATAAACGAAAGGTATTTTGTTGAAAAAGCTAGAGAGTTTCATGAGTTAAGATTGGGACAGTATCCCATTGACTCGTTTTTTAATAATTTTATGAGCTTTCTGAGATATGTACCATACCTGAAGGAGGAAAAGGGAAAAATACAGATTTTTATTAGTTTTTTTCCTTTTTCATATAGGGAAAGGATTAAGTTTGATAATATAAAAACCATGGATGAGACTATAAGGAAGTAAAAATTGTGTTTTAATCAAAGGTGACAACTTAAAAGGATGGATTGAAAAGAATTATGAGAAATTTAGCATTAAGAGACCATCTTTTTCAAAAAAAGTTTAAAGTATTCAAGGATAGAATTATAGCGGTAGTGTGAACCATCCAAGAACTTTTGGAAAGAAAAGTGGACAAGGGATTGCAACAGAAAATAAAAACTTTTGAGAAGAAAATAGACCATCGATTTATTGCTAGGGTTGCAGTGAAAATCACTTGTGGAGAGACTGTGTGGAAAACCCAGTAAATGAAATAGTAGTATTAAATAATCTACAAGAATCTTCAGTAGTGAATGATATTTCCTATAGCATTCAGAGGATCACTGAAGTATTAGATGAAAGACGGGTAGACCACGAGTCCACAATGGTGGAAGTCCAACGTAAAATGTATGAACAAAATGTTTCATTATTAATATACGATGGATCTAACTTAAGTTACATTTCCCCTGCTACAATGGAAAAGTGTTAACTTAGAAAGGAAAAATAAAGAAAACCATGGTTAGTACAACTAGTCACATGAAACAAAAGTGAAGTGAATGAAATAAGAAAATTTTGTTTATTAAACTTGAATGGAATGACTACTCAATTGATTTTGAATGTTTTACCTTTGGGTCATATCACGTGCTAATTGGGATGCACTCATTAGAATCTCTTAAAGTAATTTTGAATTCCTTGGAGAAGTCTTTCGCCTGTGTTAATGACGATAGAAATGACTGCATATTTAAAAGGAGTTCCAAGAGCTATTGTTGTGAGGAAAAATTATTCCTTATAACTAAATAAATGTGCTCTCAAATGTTATCAAATGTTTTTTGTTCAGGTTGAGGATTTAGCTGAAAAAATAAAAACTATCATTAAAAGGCTACCCAATTTAAGAGTATTTTAAATATGTATCTCCTGAGAACATGTTAGGACTTCCTCTAGGGATAGATATAAATTTGACTATTTATCTCATTCCTGGAGTTGTTATAGTGTCCAAAGTTCCATGTAGGAGGAGTATCCCTAGGTTAATGGAGTTGAATACTCAATTATAAGAACTGATAATTAAGAAGTACATAAGGCATAGTGTGCCTCCCTATGGTGCACCAATTTTATTTTTCAAAAAGAAATACGAGACACTAAGTGCTTCCACATCCCCATCCTTTCTTGAGGGTGCATCTGCAACAACATTTAGCTTCCCTTTTTTGTATATGATTTCAAAGTCATAACCCAACATCTTTCTAACCTATTTTTGTTGCTCTTTTGAAGAAATTTTTTTCTCCAAAAATTATTTAAGACTATGATGATCAGTTTTTACCTTGAAGTGTCTTCCCATTAGGTAAAGTCGCCATTTCTTTAGTGCATGTATTATTTCCAACATTTCCTTCTCATAAATATCTTTCTGTAAATACTTTCCTTTCATTGGATGACTTTCAAAACAACACCAATTCCATTTCCTGAGGCATCATATTCTACAATAAAGGTTTTTTGTGAAGTCTGGCATAGATAAGACCGGTGCTTGGAATATTGCCTCTTTAAGATGTCCAAAGGCCTTAGTTGCTTCAGGAGTCCATGAAAATGAATCTTTCTTCAATAATATTGTTAAAGGTGTTGTTATTTTCCCATAATTATTAACAAACTTGTGATAATACCCTATTAACCTGAGAAATCCTCACAACTTCTTTATGGTTGTGGGGAATTTTCATTCCTTAATGGCTTTATTTTTGTTAGGGTCTACCATAACACCCTCCTGAGAAACAATATGACCCAGATATTCCACCTCCTATACTCCAAACAAATATTTGGGGTGTTTGCATATAATTGTTTCCTCCAACAAATTGAGAACCCTGTCAACATGTTGAACATGATCCTTCCAAGACCTTCTATATATTAGTATATCATCAAAAAATAACAACAAAAATTTTCTAAGGGTTTGAAAATGGAATTCGTCAACCCTTGAAATTTAGAAGGTGCATTAGTAAGGCCAAAAGGCAATACCAAAAATTCATAATTACCCTGATGAGTTTGAAATGTTGTTTTCGAAATGTCTTCAGTCTTCATTCTAATTTGATGATATTCTGAATGAAGATTCAACTTGGTGAAATAAATTGATCCATGTAATTCATCCCATAATTCATCAATCACAAGAATGGGAACTTTATCTTTAATAGTGATCTTATTGTGCTCCCTATAAAATGGACACATGCACCATGATCCATCCTTCTTGTGCACCAATACTACTCGAGAAGAGAAAGAACTTTGACTAGGTTGAATTATACCAGCCTCAAGCATTTCTGTAATCATATGTTCAATTTCTCTCTTTTGGACATAAGGATATATGTAAGGCCTGATGTTTGGAGGAACACTTCCTAGAATAAAATGAATATCATGATCATGATCACGAATAGGTGGGAGTCCTTTGGGAGTTTCAAACACCTTGGAATTCTTGTCCAAGACTTTTTTGACACCTGGAGAAATATATGATTTTGATGTTGAAACTTCTAGTGAGTGTAATTGTACAATGATGTATCGTTTTTTTTTCTTCAGAAGCTTTTTCGTGGCATTAGGAGCTAATTATATTTCCTGACTTCCCTATGATACCCTGTAATTAGACTTCCTTTACTTTCAAAGAAAACTTCAAGAAAATTTCTTGAAAATTAAAATTTATCGTCCCCAAAGATTGTAACCATTGTACTCCTAGTACAACATCAGCACCATCCATTGGAATGGAAAACACCGAACTATTAAATACATATTCCCCCATGGTTAGCTTGATATTATGGCACTTTCTAGAGAAATTTATAGTTACTCCATTTTCCACCATCGCTTGACACTTTGGCACTAGGTATAGAAAGTAATTCAATTCCTTGGCTACCTTACAAAAAATAAAATTATGGGTAATACTCAAATCAATAAGCACTATTAAATTTTTCTTCTTGATATGTACTTCTATCTTGAGAGTTCGAGGAGTGGTAATTCCTGCCAATGCATTACAGAATATGGTCGAATTCATTTATTCTTCCTCTAGGGTTGGTTCATGGTGTATATCATCTTCTTTTGAAGTTTCTTGTTCCTTTTATTCCTCCTCTTCACAATCCATGTAAAATAATTTCGTCTTTATGACCTTTAGTATATTTTCTATCACAAATATAGCAAAGCCCTTTTTCTCTATTTTCTTCCAATTGTTGTGGTGTCAACCTTGTAAGTTATGGAAGTCTAGGAGTGGCAATACTTCCATCTTTGTAGTTGTGAGTTATAGGCTTCCTTGTCACGATAATTTTCCTTTCAATTTTTCTTGCCAACCCGAATGCCTTCTCCAATGTATCAGTTTCCCAGAGGCGAAGCTTATGTTGGATGTTATCCTTTAGAGGCCCTATGAAGACATCAATCCTATGTTCCTTTGGAATATTATTTACCCTTGTATTAAAATTTTGAAAGTCCTCATTGTGCTCCATCATTGAACCCTTTTGTTTGGGATTTATCAATTGACTAAAGAAGGTGTTGGTCTTCGTATCCTCATAATGTACTATCATTTCCTCCATAAAAATTGACTAAGTGACGAGTGGTTTACGAGAACAAATCCATTGATACCATACAAATTGATTTTGTTCTAAATATAAAGTTGCAATAAATACCTTTTGTGTTTTTTTTGTATTATGGAGCTCAAAGTTTTTTTTTTTTAATTATTATCCAAGTTATCAGATCCTTTTCATAAAGCTTGCACATATCTATATTTGGAATATGGTGGGTCTTAAATCCAACAATAGACTCTATGAAATCATGATGAAAATTTATTTTTTTCTCATCGTGAGTTTCCTCTACTACCTTTTCACCATTAGGAAGCTTTTCTTGTAGTAACTTTACCAAACCTTCCTTCAAACCTTCCATGTATTTCTTCAAATATTCCATGTTTCCTTCTATACCATCCATCTTAGCTTCCATGCCATTCTTCAAACCATCCGTATTAGCTTCCATGCCTTTCTTCAAATCATCCACCTTAGCTTCCACGCCTTTCCTCAAACCATCAATCCTAGCTTCCATGTCATCAATCTTAGCTTCCATACCATTCTTCAAACCATCCATCTTATTTTGCACGCCTTTCTTTAAACCATCCATCTTAGCTTCCATGCCTTTCTTCAAATTTTCTATTTCATTTTTGTCAACTTTTTATGAGAGAGAAATTTGTTGCACTTGGTCTTCTAATTTTTATAAATCATGTTGCACTTCTTCCTCCTCATGGTTCATAGTATAGCCTTATGAGGGCTTAATGGGTGTTTAATTATTTTTAGGGGGCATTTTAGCACCCAATACAGATATTTACGCTTCAATATGCCCTTGGAATCACTTCAAACTAATTTTTCAAACAAGAATTTTGCAATTTTTAAAAACATGCACACCTTTTTCTTGCTTTTGGGGAGCTCGATATTGAAACTGATGTATATCTGTAATTTCGGATCCCCTAAATTTTATCTTCGGTCCTTTTGTAGCCCTCTAAATCTTCTTTCCAATTCCATAGGTCTAACCTAATTTTGATTCTTCAAGACAAAGCTATGCCCAATCTCCCACAATGACCTAATTATGGACTCGTTCAGTAAACCAAACTTGTATGGAATGACACATCTCACTTCTTCCTCCTTCATCTCTAAAATCGATCCACAGGAAACTACATTTTGCGCAATTTTAGCCGCTTTTTACCGAATTTGAATCTGATGCTTAGAGAGAGATTTATGACTATTTTCCCAAGGTCACCTCTTTGAGATGAAATTCGGGAGCCTACAAAAATCCTAACTTCCATATATCATATCTCTGAAAATATTGTGAACCAAGAACTGAAATTTTTACACGAAGTTCCATAGGATTTTTTCGCAAATGGGTTTTTCTTTTTTCATTTGAACCATCGTAGTCAAAAATTTATAGCGAAAATTCCACAATGACTTGCTTGAAGCAGTAAAGCCCTAGAATCCAAAGCTTTGATACCAATGTTATGAAACAAAATCCAAAAATAGAAGAAAAGAGATATCAACACCTTAGGAATCAACCACTTTGACGGGGAAACCTCCTTTACATTACATAAATGAACAATTCATGGATGACACAAATGAAAAAACCTCCTTTCTATATATAGGAGTCCATGGCGTCACAATATAATCCTAGCCTACTTAAAAATAGTGATGTTAGGGCACAAAATTAACAATAGTGGGCTATTATGGGGCACAAAAACAGCAATATGGGGACTACAGGGGTACAATAATCACAATAAGTGGGCTACACTAACAACAATAAGGGAATACCCTAGTAATATAGGGCCCTAACATACACTAATTTTAGCAAATGCCCATTCTACCAAGAACAGATTCAATATTTGGGACATGTAGTGTCTAAATAACGGATTGTAGTAGATCCACAAAAGATTGGAGATATTACAGAGTGCCCAGTACCTAAGGATGTAGCTAATGTCGGGTCATTTATGGGAATAATAATTTATTATAAAATATTTATAAAGTGTTTCCCTAAATTGACATGTCCTATGACTTACTTACAAAAGAAGGGAACGAAATTTCAACGAAGTCAGAAGTTTCAGGATAGTGTTGAGAAGTTGAATAATTTATTAACCACTATTCACATCCTGAAATTGTCAAATCCCAATAAAGTATGTATTGTATGCACAGATGCTTGTGAATATGGATTGGGAGGTGTTTTAATGCAAGAGGTGTATGTGATTAGCTATGAATATAGAAAGCTAAAGGACCATGAAAATAATTATGCCACACATGATTAGAACTTCTAGCCATCATAAACACTATGAAAATATCGAGAAATTACCTCATAGGAAGGAAATTCTAATTAAGGACCAATATTATTATCCTCAAATATATTTTTGACTAGCCAAACCTGAACACTAGGAAAGCTAGATGGATAGCATTCCTTAGAAAGTATGACTTACAAATAGTGCATATTAGAGGCAAATAAAACAAAAATTTTGATTCCTTGAGCATAAAGTTACATAGAATATGAAAAATTTAAACTACAAGTTAGAAAACATATTTGATAAAAAGGATAAAAACAACAACAAAATTCGATGAAGAATACATGCAAATTAAAACGAAAATGCAGAAAATTGAATTTTTAAGTGAATTATTCATTGAATGATAAATAGTTTTTATTGTTTGAAAGAAGAATTTACTTGCCTAATGACCTAGAGTAGAAAACATTTGGTTAGATGAGTTACATAAGAAATCAAGAACTGGTCATCTTGGATATCAAATAATGATAATTGGATTGAGAAAGGAATATTTTATCCAAATATGAAAACATAGACAACAAAATATGTTACCAAGTGTTTAAAATGCCACCAGGTGAAGGCTCCCCATCAACACCTAGCATGGTTATTGCAACCCTTACGTGTTACAGAATGGAAATGGGAAACTATATCCATGGATATTATTACTGGACTTCCAAGAACCATGAGGCAACATGAGTCTATCATGGTAGTGGTAGATAAGATTAGCAATGTTGCACATTTTATTCATGTTAAATATAACTTTCAGGCTATTGATATAATATAAATTTTCATGAAGGAGATATTTAGACTTCATGGTATGCCCAGAACCTTTCAGGCCATGATGCCAAATTCTCTTCAAAATTTTGGAAGGGATTGTTTGAAGGAATGGGAACAAGATTAAAATCTAGTACAATCTATCACCCTCAAACTAATGGTCAAACAGAAAGAACTAATCTAATATTAGAAGATATGTTAAGGATGTATGTTATGGACATACCAGCTAAGTGAGAATACTACCTATATCTAATTAATGTTTCCTTCAATAATTGGTACCAAAATTATTTGAAGATCAGTCCCTTTGAAGTACTATATGGAAGAAGATCAAAATTACCTCTAAATTGGGATCATCCTGAAGATTTTGTAGTAATGGGGCCAAAGATGTTAAAAGAAATGGAGAAAGTGGTTAAATAGGTCAAATGGAATTTAAAGACAAGATAAGATCGAAAATAAATGTGGGGGATCATGTATATATAAAAGTGAAACCAAATAAAAGCACACTTAGTTTTGGAAAATATGCTAATTTATCACCAAGAAATTGTGGAACTTTTAAAGTTTTAGCCAGAATTGGACCAATTTCTTATCAACTTGTCCTTCCAGCAAATATAAAATTTCACAAAGTTTCTCATGTATATTTATTAAATAAATATGTACATGATCCATCACATATAATTGATTATAATTTTGTACAAGTGGAATCATATGGAGTGATCTGAAATCGTCAAGATTGATTATTTGCGCTATTGACTAAAGGAGTGTTATGTGAACAATTGAATTAAACTAAGTTATTTTAATTAATTAAACATAACCTTAGAGACATAAATGAAGAAAAAAACAATAGAAAATAATGACACATAACACATCGAACCTTGATTACAGATTTTGTCCCTCCCGGACTACATTTCTGGGTCCGCTTCCAAGTGGGCATCTATTTTATTAGGAAATGATCCAAAGAGTATCTTTACAAGAGTTTTTACCAACTGATCAATGCACATAGGCATTGTTGGTTCTTGTAATAATGAATCTCCTTGTCTTAGCTTTCCAATGCTTGTTTATGTTCGCCGAAAGGCCCAAGGATGCTCAGGTTACACCCAAAATAATATCTATCGTGAAACCTACAAAATATTGTTCTTTGTCCAAACTCTAATGTACCTGCATTGGTGTAATGGTAAACCTTTTATAGTACCTTGGGCAAGGTTCATGTTTCGAGCCTTCTGGGCCTAGCATATCAATTGGTTTTGCATTAGGTGGATTGAAGGTACTCGGTGCAATAGTGTTTTAACACTTAGGATAAGGTACATGGTGGGTTATTAATATATAGTTCATCTAAATACAAAAACCCATTTTTAAACTTTATAATAAACCAACCGACGGTCAGGCGAAAACCTTTAGGTGGCATTTTTACTAACTCATGTGACAGGTTGATGGTCTAGTGGCAGGTTTGCACATCGACGGTTAAGGGTTGTTCCAGAAAAAAAAATAATATGTGACAACACATTCCTCTGACAGTTAACTCCTTTGCAATCTTCTGGTCAACTCCAAACTATGTGGTGTCAATCCTCTGTTCATATGATATCTATAGTTGTGCTCAACTCCACTTGATGGTCTTCGCTTGCATGGTTCAGTGTTATACAAAGTTTTATTGCATAGTTTATTCACCATATAATGTTTATTACATGGTTTTACACTATTTCCACCATTGTTTTGTAACTTAGGTTTAATGTCAAATTACCATATAATATTTTGACATTTCACCTTGTCATTTGACATTGCACCATCAATATTTATTTTAACCTTGAAAACCTTGTAATATTACACCAAGAAATAATTTGAACCTTTGACTTTTAACCCATTTTTAATCTTGCACCATAGTGTAAATGAAGATTCCCTCTCATCTAGATACCACTAGAGCACTTTAAGGCTTTACTAGCGTTCCTGGTGTTAGATTTTGACTTGTTGGCCTTAGGACCTTTTAATCAACTTGATCTTATGCAATATCCTCTTGGATCAATCCTCTCCAATTGAAATATTTTGTACCACCTAAATTTGGTTTTAAATAGACATGATGTGAGGGTACAGTTCCCTCACCTTTTTTATCTCAATCCATCTAAAAATGTGGACCTTCACCTTACCTTCACCTTTCATCCTTACTCTGCTGATGTAAAGCCATACCAAGTCACCAACATGAAAGTGATGACTGTTCTGATGCTTATCATGACGCATTTTAAACCTATGAATTGTTTCATTTAACTATGGAAAATAGCAAAACCTTTGCAATTGTGCCACTATATTGCCAACACCAACATGTGCACTTTCTCCCTGCAGTATGCACCAGTTGCCAAGATGGTACAATAACCTGTCATAAACATGATAATTTTCTTCTTCCACCTGGGCATTGTAAATTAGTGATTCATAAACTTCTTTGAAAAAAATATATGCATAATATTGTTCATTGAAATCTTTATGTCCTAAAGAACTATTTTGCAAATTAACTGAAATATTCCAAGAAGAGCTTGACAACATATCACCTACTTTGTTTATTTCACATTCCTTATATTGAATTACTAACTGGACCTGCTGCAAAATACCCATCCATCTAAAATGTTGGGATTTTTGCAACTTATTTTGAGTTTGAAGGTTGTTAGGTCCCTATATTACTAATATAGTCCCTTATTGTTGTTATTGTAACCCCCTTATTGTTATTATTGTACCCCTGTAACCCCCATTTTGTTATTATTGTGCCCTTAAATTATTATTGTTAGGTCGGCTAGGATTACATTGTGGCCCACTAGGATTACATTATGGCCCCATGGATCCTATATATAGAAAGGAGGTTTTGTAAATTGTATCATCCAAGAATTGTTCATTTATGTAATGTATTGGAGGTTGCCCCCTCGAAGTGGCTTATTTCTAAGGCGTTGATATCTTTTTTCTTCTATTTTTTTTTAGATGGATTCCCAACATTTGGTATTAGAGCTTTGGATTCTAGGGTTTAGCATTCTCCAAACAGGTGTTGGCATTTTTCTATAGCTTTAGTTCTCTGATGGTTCAAAAATGAAATGTTTCAAATCTGGCTTATAAATCTAGGAATATCATCGCAAAATTTTAGAGCTTGGTTCACAACATTTTCGGAGATATGGTCTGTGGAAGTTAGGTCTTTTGCAGGCTCTTGAATTTCATCTCAAAGGTCATCGCGGAACCTTTTTCTATAAAAATTTTCTATAGAGAAGATTGAGAAATTTGAAATTGTTAAACCTGAACCTAAAATCCTGAGGGAACATAGTCACAAGGTACACATAGGCTTGGTTAAAATATTTTGGAGATATGATCTATGGAAGTTAGGTCTTTTTAGGGCTCCCAAATTTCATCTCAAAGAGGTGATTGTGGGAAAATCTTCATAACTCTCTCTCTCTGAGCATCGGATTGAAATGTTGTAAGAAGTGGTCGCAAGTACACGAACTGTAGTTTCTTGTCTATAAATTTAAAATCCAAAGGAGCAAATAGTGACACGTGGCAAGTCGTAAAAGTTCGCTCTACTGAACTAGTCCATAATTAGGTCATTTTGGGATATTGGAAATAAATTTGTCTTGAAGAATCCAAATCAAGTCAAATATGTGGCATTTGAAGGAAGATTTAGATGAATACTACAGGGCTGAATTTCAGATATTGAGGATCTACAAGTATATAGATAAGTCAATTTCAATATCGAGCTCCTCAAAAGCAAGTAAAAAGTGTGTATTTTTTTTTTCTGAATTGCATAAGTCTTGTTTGAAGAATCAAGTTGAAATGATTCCAATGGAATATTATAGAATAGATATCAGTATTGGATTCTCAAATGGCCCCTAAAAATAATTCAACACCCATTAAACCTTTAGAAGGCTCTACTATGACTCATGAAGACAAAGAATGGCAACATGACATATCAAAATTACAACAGCAAGTGCAACAAATTTCGCTCTCACAAAGAGCAACAAAAAATGACATGGAAGTTTTGAAGAAAGGTGTGGAAACTAAGATGGATGGTTTGGAGAAAGGCATGGATGGTTTTAAGAATGGAATGGAAGCTAAGATGGATGGCATGGAAGCTGGCATGGAATGTAAGATGGATAACATGAAAGCTAAGATGGAAAACATGAAGAATGATCTAAAAATAGACATGGAAGGTTTGACAAAGTTGATACAAGAAAT
The DNA here is from genome assembly GCA_034641835.2 of Pinus albicaulis. Classification (NCBI taxonomy): domain Eukaryota; kingdom Viridiplantae; phylum Streptophyta; class Pinopsida; order Pinales; family Pinaceae; genus Pinus; species Pinus albicaulis. The sequence goes on along the minus strand of CM076571.1, from coordinate 696,316,904 downwards.
GTTTCCTAATGGTGAAAAGATAGTAGAGGAAACTCATGATGAGAACAAAATAAATGTTAATCGTGATTTCATAAACTCAAATCTTGGAGGGAAGAACTACCATATTCCAAAAATGGATATGAGGAAGTTTGATGGAAATAATCCTCTAACATGGATACTACAGATGGAGCAATATTTTGATCTCAATAATGTTAAAAACGCACAAAAGGGACACATTGCAACTTTACATTTAGAACAAAATACATTTGTATGGTATCGATGGCTTTGCTCCCATAAAAAAAATATCACTTGGTCAATTTTTACGGAGGAAATGATAGCACATTATGAGGATACAAAGAGAAACACTTTCTTTAGCCAATTGATAAATCTCAAACAAAAGTATTCAGTGGGGGAGCACACTGAGGACTTCCAAAAATTAATATAAGGGTAACTAATATTTCAGAGGAACACAGGATTGATCTCTTCATAGGTACTTTAAAGGATAACATCCAACATGAAGTTCATGTTTTGGAACCTGATTCATTGGAGAAGGCATTCAGGTTGGCAAGAAAAATTGACTGTAAAATTATGGCGACAAGGAAGCCTACCACTCACTTCTATAAAGATGGAAGTGTTTCTACTCCTAGATTTCCACAACCCACAAGGTTGACACCACAACAATTGGAATAAAAAAGAGAAAAAGGGCTTTGCTATAGTTGTGATAGCAAATACACTAAAGGTCATAACTGTGCTGAGAAGAAATTATTTTACATAGATTGTGAAGAGGAAGAATAAAATTAACAAGAAGAGGATATACACCAGGAACAAGCCCTAGAACAGGAAGAAATGAGTCTGACCATATCATGTAATGTATTGGCAGGAATTACCACTCCTCAAACTCTAAGATAGAAGGACATACTAAGAAGAAAAAGGTAACAGTGTTGATTGATTCAGGTAGCACCCATAATTTTATTCATTGTAAGGTAGCCAAGGAATTGAATTTTTTCCTATACCCAGCACTAGAATGTCAAGTGATGGTTTAAAATGGAGGAACTATAAATTTCTCTAGAAAATTCCATAATATAAATATAACCATGGAGGAATATGTATCAAATAGTCCAATGCTTTCGATTCCTATGGGAGGTGTTGATGTTGTACTAGGAGTACAATGGTTACAATCTTTCGGGACGGTAGCTTTTAATTTTCAAGAAATTTTCTTGAAATTTTTTTCATAAGGAAAGGAAGCCGAATTACGGGGTATTGCAGGGAATATGGGAAAGATAATAAGCTTTAATTTCATGAAAAATATTCTAAATAAATAACAACGAGGCGTAATTTCACAATTATGCTCACTAGAAGTTCCAACATGAAAATCATCTATTTATGTAGATCTCCAAAAAGTCTTGGAAAATCATTCCAAGGTGTTTGAAACTCCCAAGGGGCTCCCACCTATTCATGATCATGATCATGCTATTCATTTGATTCCGGGAAGTGTTCCTCCAAACATCAGGCCTTATCGATATCCTTATGTCCAAAAGAGCGAAATTGAACATATGATCGCAGAAATGTTAGAGGCGAGTATAATTCAACCTAGTCAAAGTTCTTTCTCTGCTCCTGTAGTATTGGTACACAAGAAGGATGGATCATGGTGCATGTGTCCAGATCATATGGAGCTCAATAAGCTCACCATTAGAGATAAATTTCCCATTCCTGTGATTGATAAATTATTGGATGAATTACATGGAGCAATTTATTTTAACAAGTTGGATATTTGTTCAGGATATCATCAAATTAGAATGAAGACTGAAGATATTCCAAAAACAACATTTCAAACTCATGAGGGTCATTATGATTTTTTGGTCATGCCTTTTGGCCTCACCAGTGCACCTTCTACAGTTCAAGGGTTGATGAATTCCATTTTCAAACCCTTCCTTAGAAAATTTGTGCTAGTATTTTTTGATGATATACTAATCTACAGCAGGTCTTGGAAGGATCATGTTCAGCATGTTGACAAGGTGCTCAAACTATTGCAGGAGAAACAATTACATGCAAAAACATCCAAATTTTTCTTTGGAGTACAAGAGGTGGAATATCTGGGTCATATTGTATCTCACAAGGGTGTTAAGGTAGACCCTAACAAAATTAAAGCCATTAAGGAATGGAAAGTCCCCACAACTATAAAGTAGTTGTGAGGATTTCTCGGGTTAACAGGGTATTATGGAAAGTTTGTTAAGAATTATGGGAGAATAGTAGCACCTCTAACAAAATTATTGAAGAAAGATGCATTTTCATGGACTCCTGAAGCAACTAAGGCTTTTGAACATCTTAAAGAGGTAATGTGCCTAGCACTGGTCTTAGCCACGCCAGACTTCACAAAAACCTTTATTGTGGAATGTGATGCCTCAGGAAATGGAATTGGTGTTGTTTTAATGCAAGAAGGAAAACCTATTGCTTTTGAAAGTCATCTAATCAGAGGAAAGTATTTACATAAACCTATTTATGAGAATGAAATGTTAGCAATACTGCATGCACTAAAGAAATGGCGAAATTACCTAATGGGAAGACACTTCAAGGTAAAAATTGATCATGATAGTCTTAAAATTTTTTTGGAACAAAGACAGTCTTCAGAAGAGAAGAAAAAATGGGTCACAAAGATGTTGGGTTATGACTTTGAAATAATCTACAGAAAAGGGAAGCTTAATGTTGTTGCAGATGCACTCTCAAGAAAGAATGAAGAGGTGGAATCATTGCTTTGTGCCATTTCTATTATCCAACTAGATTGGATAACCGAAGCAAGAGATGAATGGAAGAAGGACGAAGAAGTGTGGACACTCATTTAAAAGTTGCAGCAAGATCCTAGTAAATCTGATACATTTAGTTGGAAAAATGATTCCTTATGGTACAAAGATCGCTTATATCTTTGTAAGAATTCCAAACTAAAACAAAATATTCTTTTGGAATTGCACACTTCTCCTTTAGGAGAACACTCAGGATTTTTAAAAACTTACCACAGGGTGAAGAAAGATTTTTTTTGGGATGGCCTTAAATCTAATATTCAAAAGTTTGTGGCTGAATGTTTGGTTTTCTAGCAGAATAAAATTGAGACAATTAAGACCCCGAGTCTTCTACAACCTTTATCCATTCCAAGTCAACGTTGGGAGGAGATTTCAATGGATTTTATCAGAGATTTACCTAAGTCCGAAGGAAAGAGTGTCATCATGGTGGTAGTTAATAGACTTACCAAGTATGCACACTTTTGTGCATTATCTCATCCATTTAAAGCAAGTACGGTTGCTACTACATTTATGGAAAAGCTACCTGAGAACCCAAGGGTTATTGTGAGTGACAGAGATCCCATTTTTACTGGAAATTTTTGGACGGAGTTATTTTCTTGTTTGGGTACTCAACTAGCTCATATCTCTTCTTATCATCCTCAATCTAATGGTCAAACTGAGATAGTAAATAAATGTCTGGAAATATATCTTCGTTGTTTCGTATCTGATAAACAAACACAATGGTTCAAGTGGTTACCTCTCATTGAATGGTGGTATAACACTTCCTTCCATACTGCAGCAAAAATGACCCCATTTATGGCACTTTATGGATATCATCCACCATTCATCACATCATCTTTGAGAGAAAATTCAAAGGTTCAAGTAGTGGAAGATCACATCGAGCATCAACAAGAAGTTCTCCAACTCTTAAAGGATAACCTGAATGTGGCACAAACTCAAATGAAACAATAGGAAGATCAAAATCGTAGCAAGAGAAGTTTTGATGTATGAGACTGGGTATTTTTACGGCTACAACCATCAAAACAAATGTCCCGCAAGCAAGCTAAGAAGGATAATAAATTATAGCCAAATTACTATGGTCATTACAAGGGGTTGCAAAAGATTGGTACTATGGCATACAAATTGGAGCTTCTTGCTTCTTCACAAGTGCATCCAGTTTTCCATGTTTCATGCTTAGAGAAGGTTATAGGTGAAAATCTTCTAGTTTAAACAATATTTCCAGAACTTGATGAGGAAGGAAAAATCATATTGGAACCTAAAGCGTTCACGGAAACAATAACTTGACAGCTACGGAATCGATCAATTTTAGAGTATCTCATCAAGTGGAATAACTTACCCACTGAAGATTCTACATGGGAGGATGAGAATTTTATACAGAAGCACCCAGAGCTACTCAAGCGTTGAGGACAACACTTTTTTTAAGGAGAGGGGCATGCTAGGTCCCTATATTACTGGTATAGTCCCTTATTGTTGTTATTGTAACCCCCATATTATTATTATATTGCCCTTAAATTATTATTATTAGGTCGGCTAGGACTACATTATGGCCGCACTAGGATTACATTATGGCCCCATGGACTCCTATATATAGAAAGGAGGTTTTGTAATTTGTATCATCCAAGAATTTTTCATTCATGTAATGTATTGGAGGTTGCTCCCTCGAAGTGGCTTATTTCTAAGGCGTTGATATCTCTTTTTTTCTATTTTTGGAGTTGGTTTCCCAACAAAGGTATTGAAATGGCTGATGATTTGTATGAGTCACTATTCCTTTTGCATACCTACCAGCAACAATTTTTATTTCAAATGGCTGTGGTAGATCTGGTGGAGTTTTTACAATTTTCTTCTTCAAAGTGTCACATGATTTTTGTTGTTCTCCTCTCCACTAGAAGGAGGCTTTAAAACTTGTTAAATCATGCAATGGTAATGTAATAAAAGAAAAATAGACTTCCTCTAATACTGATCTACACCCATGAAACTTCTAACTTTCCAACTATGACAAACTTATCAAGAAAAGAACGAAATACATCATTCATCATTCTCATTAATTTTTTTGGAAAATCACATAAATCAAACGGATAACCAGCCATTCATCAGGCCCATGTATAGTCTCACATGAAGTTTTCCAAACATCATTCTCTGCAATACACATATTATGATAACCATTTCTTAAATCCATTTTAATGACTGATATATGATTTATGTTAATATTCAGAAGAGGTGCAACATATGGTAATTGAATCTCATGTTGTATTTCTCATTTTGGAAGCAGACTTGTTGGTCCTTTAAACAATTTCTTATGAAAATCAACTATTTCAACCAATTTTTCCTTAAAATGAGAATCACATCCTTTAAAAGCATTAATCTTATCTTTAGGTTGTTCTTTAACAAACATGATAACATACATTTTACTTGAACTTATGAGTCTCTTCATCTGACTAACATTGATTAAGTCCAAACTTGTTTTAATCTTATGTGCCCTCACAACATATTCAATTCCATCCTTAACAAGATGATATTTATGTTCCTTTATATAGAATATGGCATTTCAATAATAAATATAAGGACTACCCAACACAAATCCACATATGTCCAAAGGAAACACATCTGAATCAACTTCATCAAAAAAATTAGGTGTGATTGCAAACTTTAATCGGCATTGTTTTGTGACATGCATTTGAGTGTTTTCCTTCAACCATCCTAAAGGGTAAGGTTTTGGATGAGATTTGGTTTCAAATTCCAATTTCCCTACTAATTGATTAGATATTAAGATTTCTTGTAATCCATTGTCAAATAATGTGTCAATTTTAGTGTGCTTGGATATTATCCTTATGTGAAATAATTCAATCCTCTTCTTATCTTCAACCACATTATTAGATTTCGAAGAAGATATAGAAAAAGTAGAACTAGAAAAAGTAGCTTCAGAAGGATTACCTATTAGACCCATAGTGGTTATATTCTTTTCGTTGTGGGAGTTAGATCCTAAATCATGTTGGACTGCTGCATTAGCCTTCATTTCATCCTTCTTCTTAAGAAACTTCTTTGGCTTGAGTTCTGGATGAAGCTTCCAACACTTGGATTCATCATGTCCAACCCTCTGACAATGAGTACATGTAGGCCTTTCTCCTTCATGCTTAGTTTTTGTTTATTTATTTCCTTTTTTTTCTTTGGAATCCTTTATTTTCATTTGCTTGAATTATTTCTTTGAAAATTTGAATGGTCTGCCACCTCATTCAATATCAATGGCTTGAATACATACTTCATCAAATTCGATTGGATTAAACATCAATAATGTATGTTGTATATAAGAATGTAAAATTTCAATGTACTTTAATAAAGTTTCACGTGTGTGTAATGGAATTCCAAGCATCAATGCCTTTTTCCTGGATTCCTGAGTAAACTCTTGTACACTCTACCCTTTACTTTGCCTCAAATGATGCCAATCTATAACAACCTGTTGCATGTACCTTAAAGGATAGAATTTTTTTCTGAGAGCTTTAAGAAACTTAGACCATGAAGATAGTACTTTACCTTTCTACTTTAATTATACTTGAGTTTTACTCTCCCACCAGATCAAAGTTCTTCCCCCCATTCGAAGTGTAGCTAACTAAAGTTTTTCAGAATCATCATCAATATTCTAACTTCTAAAATACACTTCAAGTTGTTTAATGCAGTTATCTAACTTTTCAGGATTCATTTTACCATCATATAAGTGAAGTTCAAAATTTACATCAAAATTCAGAAAAGGAGCTTTTTTAGGTTTCTTCTTTGATTCAGAATCTAAATCTGAATTAGATTGATAAGTGAATAATGAAGAAGAAGAATAAGAAGGTGAATATGGAGAAGAAGGAGAGCCATTACCATCCGTTTTTCCCTTGTCCTTTTTCTCTTTCGACGCCTTAGAAGAGGAGACTGCATCTCTAGTCTTCTTATCCTAATAGAGTTCTACAATTTTCTTTTGCATATTGAGAAACATCTGTTGAAATTTCTCATCAGTCTTGGGCTCGATGGTTTCTCCTTCAGTTTCACTTGCCATCTTTCGAGAACCTTGTCATTCCAATCTCTATATCTGTCTCCTTTAGTTTCCATTATCCACGTCACAACCTAGATCTAGTCAACATTCACTGGAAAATATCCTTTTTAACATGATCAACCTGCTCTCATACCAAATTGTATTATCTGAAATTGTTAGGATTGATTATTTGCACTATTGACTAAGGAAACGTTATGTGAATTATTGAAGTAAACTGAGTTATTTTTATTCCTTAAACATAAACTTAGAGACTAAAATGAAGAAATAAACAACAAAAAATAATGACGCATAACACAGCAAACATTTATTACAGAGTTCATCCCTCCTGGACTACATCTCTGGGTCTGCTTCCAAGTGGGTGTCTGTCTTATTAACAAATGATCCAAAGAGTATATTTACAAGAGTTTTTACCAACTTATTTTTTCATGCATGCACTACTGGTTACTGTAAGAAGAAATCTCTTTGTCTCGGCTTTCCAACACCTGCCTCTATTCACCGAAATACCCAAGGACGCTCAAGTTACACCCAAAAGAATATATGCTACCAAACACAGAAAAAAATGTTCTCTCAATCCAAACTGCAATGTACCTACACTGGGGTAATGGTAAACCTTTTATTGTGCCTCGAGCAAGGTTCATGTTCGAACCTCTTGGGCCTAACATGGCAATTGTTTTGCATTAGGTGGATTGAATGTTCTAGGTGCAATAGTGTTTTAACACTTAGGATAAGGTTACATGGTGGTCTATTAATACATAGCACAATTAAATACAAAAACCCATTTTTAAACTTTATAATAAACCAACCAACGGTGAGGCAGAAACCTTAAGGCGACATTTTAACTAACTCATATGACAGGTCAGCGGTCTAGTGGCAGGTTGCCACATCACGGGTCTATTTCAGTGGCTTTCTTGTTCCAGAAAAATTCCGCCTGAAGAAGACGTTTTAACTAACTCATATGATAGGTTGGCGAGCTAATGGCAGGTTGCCACATCACGGCTCTATTCCAGCGGTTTCGTCTGACGATTAAGGGTTGTTCCAAAAAAATGTTAACATGTGAAAATGCATCCCTTTGATGGTTAACAGCTCTGCGGTCTTTCGTATAGTCAGCTCTAAACTGTGCGGCGTTGGTGAACTCTGCCAGACGGTCTTCTCCAACGTGATTAAGTGTTATACAAAGGGTTATTACATATTTTATTCACCATATAATGTTTATTAATACATTGTTTTACACTATTTGCACTATAGTTTTTGTAACTTAGGTTTAACGTCACATTACCATATAATATTTTTACATTTCACCTTGCCATTTGACATTGCACCATCAATATTTATTTGAACCTTGGAAACCTTGTAATCTTGCACCAAGAAATAATTTGAACCTTTCACTTTTAACCCATTTTTAATCTTGCACCAGTGTAAATAAAGATTCCCTCTCATCCTGATACCAGTGCAACACTTGAAGACTTTACTAGCCTTCCTGATGTTGGCTTTTGACTTGCTGGCCTTAGGACCTTCCTTTCCACTTGATCTTATGCAATATCCTCATGCATTAGAGAGAGTTCCTGGAAGAAATTACTTATTCTAGACCGTAGAGTAATCACCCTCAAGAATATAGACATAACTCAATTGAGAAATAAGTAGAAACATTTGTTTTCGAAGTGGCTAATTGGGAGTTAGAGGATGCTTTAAAAGAAGCATATTCTTATTTTCTTTAACAAGTTGGAATGATTTCGAGATAACTATGATCGCACACTGAGACGATTTCAAATTCAATTCGGGGAGGATGTGAAATCCCCTAACTTGAGGGTTTACTATAAATATTTCATATATATGTTTTGATTTTTAAATGTTTAAATTATAAAAGACATATGAATAATTTAATTATCAGTAATTTATTCTGGTAATGACTAATTATAAATTTGTAATTATGATATTTTTTTTCTTATAAATAAAGAGGCCTCTAAAAGTAATTTTCGAGTACATGTGGCTGAAAGAGATGAGAATGAAAAATTATTAGTGAATATTAATCACCCATTTATAAGTCATGGGCATCTAATTTTCATGATTATATTTATTGTGAAATTATGGAATTGGCCAATTAATTGTTTCCTTAAAAGACATGGTGTTGTCTTTGGTAGTGGGAAACAAAAGCTCATAAATAATCCAATTACTATTGCCACATGTGGGTGAGATGGAGGTAGTTAGAAACCACCAAAATGAGTAGTAGATAGGTAATGAACAAATATACTTTCTGTGTCTTTTGTCTTCTTGTTGGAGAGAGCTAAATTGTGAGAAAAACAAGTGAATAAGATAAACGATACGCATTTTGCAGACCTGATATCCTTGGGGGAATACTTGTTGGAGGCATAATCAATGTTGGGAGGAGCCAAGTACTCAATTATTAATTTTCCGAAAATATTTTTCAAGTATATTTTTTGAGCTTTTCAACTATATATGATTTTAAAATAAACTGAATAAAATAGACAATTAAATTTATGTCATTTTTTTCTAGCATTATTTGTTTCTACATCAAGGATAATTATAAGCCTTTGCAATAATATATAGAAGAAATAATTTTTTTGTTGTATTTTAAGTCAGGTTGGTACAAAGGCTATTATTCTAAATTGGCCATGAAGATAAGTGCAAGAATGTTATATATATATGAGTGAATAAAAATATTTATTTGAAATGAAGAAGTTCATAAGCATATTTAAAATGTTAATTCTAACTGGTATGCAGAAAGTTTTATATATATATATATATATATATATATATATATATATATATATATAACTTTTCTCTGTTTTTGTATATTGGAGAAGAAATGTCAAGCACTTAACGTTGTACATAACACTATAATCCATTTTAATGAGTCTGAGATAAGAGGAAACTATTTTGTAGGTTGGTCAATTGATGATTGAGAGGATCATCGATGCACATACCCAAACCTTAAGATTCGTCGATTTTCATTTTCAATTTAAAGAGGACCGACATTTCACATTTTGTAGTTTTGCATGATTTATAGTAACTACTGTTAACTGCATTTTAATTGATGGTCTGTAGACTTCAATTTATAGGAGAGATTCCTTCCTCGGTATTGATTTAAGTAAGACTACGCTCCCTCTTTCTCTTGACCTTTGGGATGCAAAAATCTTTAAGATACTACGGAATAAATTATAAAGATTTATAGATAACTTTAAATCAAGATTAGCTTTGTTTCAAATTAAATCTGAAAGAAGGTCCAAGGTCCTCTACAAAGGCACACCTCACTTCCCATTCAATTTTTGACATAACTATGAACACTTCCCTAGATATTGCTCTAAGAAGATTATCCATGATATGGAAAAAGATCAAAGATTTACAAATTGTATTCAAACAATCAAGCTGAGAAAAAAGAAAGCACACCTTGGTTGCTCCAAATTGCCCATGAAGAAGACAATTAGCAAAAAAAAATGCATGCAAAATTTTCGTTCAGTCGTATAAATTGATAGGCCAACAACCCTTCAAACCATTTAATTTTAAAATATATATTATTTTATATAAATTAATATTACATTTCATAATGCTACGATGCAATTTACACTTTTTACATTTGATTTAAATATATATATTATTTTATATGAATTAATGTGACATTTCATAATGTACCCTAGAATTACATTTTGAAAATTGAAGTGGGTATTATTTTTGTTTTGAAGATGGTATTTGGCAGTAAGGTTCAAAAAAAAGCTTGAATTTCACTTAATTTTGAAATTTTTCATTTTTTTTAATGGAAATTGTTTTTTTTTTTCCAGTGATTGATGCTTTTTTTTCTGGTTTTAAATTAAATTGTTAAATAAAAAATTATATTAAAATAAAAAATTTAAAAATAATGATTGTTTACTATGAGCATATCATACTCTAAAAACTATAACTCATTTCCAAATTAAAATATTTTATAAACATTTTATTTTAATTCTATGAAAACTATAATTCATTTCAAAATTAAAATATTTGATAAATATTTTATTTTAATTTTATGAAAAAAATCTAATTATGTTAAATTTTATATTAATTTAAAATATTTTATTAATTTAAAATTATATATATATATATATATATATATATATATATATATATATCTATATATATATATATATATATATATATATATATAGGTACTAAAAACACAATCGTATATAGTTAGTGAAATCATGATAGATGAAGAAGAATATCATATATATATATATATATATATATATATATATATATATAAAGTATTATTATATTAAAATTTATAGAAAAAGTGTGGACTCATAAAGAATAAATGAGGAAAATAAAATTAAATTATTATAGGAAATAAGTAATCCAACTTTCATATATATATATATATATATATATATATATATATATATATATATATATATATATATATATATATATATATATATATATATATATATATATATTAAAAATTAGTATAAAAAATAAGAACACGTTTTCATGAGTTTCATTGTGAAAATTGGAGTTGGTCAGTTCCAAAACACAATGAGGGGGTTGATGATGAAAAGCACTTTTAACTCAACAAAATTATGGTGATCTTGCAATGCTATTCTTAATGATTTTCAAGTATGGAATGAAATTATAAAGAATTTCAAGAGATGTCTTACCTTCTTAAGCTCTTATAAAGCATATTCCATCTTAATGGATGTTAATAACCATTATTAATATCCATAGAGAAATTCAATGTTATGTGTGACACCATAACGTGATAGTTATAACCGACAACACTTTTTTATTAATAAAATAAAATTAAAAAATGAATAAAATAATTTTATTAAAATATTGATAATTTATATTAAAAGGTTGTTGCTAGTATAATTATTAACATGATAAAACTAGCACAATTATTTAAATTTAATAGTTGATAAACACCCATAAGTATCAATCCACAATAAGTAACAAAATTTTGACTCCATTATACATCTTACATGACAAAAGTTAAAAAAAGTCATAAAACTAACTAAGTTATTAATTTATTATTATTATTGTAAAAACAAATATATATAAATTAGTTATATATAGCCCATAGGGTTAGCTCAATTGGCTGAAACCCCCTCATTAAAGCACATTTTCTATTGAAATGTCACATGTTCAATTCTCTTGATACTCTCACAATGAGGCTCCATGGTTTAGTCGACAATAAGTGATCCCTTCAGATGGATCTTCCTAGTACAAATATTTCATGTATGTAGTGGTCATCGATCTCTGAGGTCAATGAACCACATAGAAATGTAAAACCTTTTTTTATTTTTCTATGTTGTTCATGGACCTCGGAGATCAATGACCACCACATACATGAAATATTTTTACTAGGAAATATCATCAACAAAAAATATTTATAGATATATGAGAATATTTTTCATTATGAATGTGAAAGGTCTTATGTGGAGCTAAGGTTTTTGTAGTTGTGATGATGGCTTAGAGTGCTAAAGAGCTCTAGTGATATGTAGAGGTCCTTGTCATCGTAGACATTGTTAAGTCAGAGGATATTCTGGTCGACTACTCCTTGAAGCAATTGGAGTTTTTCCAATTTTGGACAAAGCGAGGTGGCATTGGGATTGCAACTCACAGTGAATGGTTTAGTAAGGAGAGATGGGCTAGGCTGAGGCATGTGATGTGGAAGTGTTTTTAGGTCTAACACAAATCATAGTAGTTTTGAGTGGTTGGTTGTTGGATCAGAACTCTCATAAGCCTCTGTTGGGTGACATATTGACATTTCCCCCCTACACCTCACAAAAATTGTGTGTGATTCATGATGCTAGGATTATAATTTCACTCGAGGGGGATTCTCACACTTTTATGGCATAGGAAGTTCAACAAGATGATAAAATAATTACTGAATGGGGTTTCTTATTCTAAACTATGGAGAAGGAAATCTTGGGTAGGTCGTTAATCTGAGTGGCTACAATTTACCGCATGTAGAGGGGAATGGATGTTCTTTGTGCTATGAAGTGGATCCTATGGCAAAGATATTTTATTGGGATCTCAACATTTGAACAACAAGGGTTGGATACGGTCATAAAATCAAGAGCGTTTGTCTCTTAGTAACATTGGTGTTATAGCTAAAGCTTTGGATCAAGAAGCTATTAGGAGATCTGAAGCTCAAAATGTCAATGAGGTTTCTAGAAATAGGTCAAAACCCCATGATGGTGGAGGTCAAATCATTCTGACATGGCTTGGACAGAAATACTCATGGATAAAACAAAATAAACATAGATGTGCTAAAATTAAGGGAGGAAATTTCACGATGGTGTTAAGGGAGGATGTCTAGGTTCATGAGGAAGTTCAACTCAGAGATCTAGTGGTGATTTTTCATGCATGTGGCCAAAGATTCACCAAAATATATTTGTGTGAATGGGTTTCCTTAATTTGGGGAAGGAAGTTGAATTCATTACCCTCAATTACATATTTTGCTTAGAGATGATTCTATCTTTGTTTCAATTCCATAGATGAAGTTAGTTGGGTTCTGGAAAGAAATTGGAGCATCAATTATTCACTAGTCCTTATGAAAAAATGGACTCCCCTTTTTACATGAGCAGGGAAAGAATGGATATGACATCCAATTAGGTCTCTCTCCCTGGTTTGTCGATCCAATTTTGGTCGGTGGAGATATTTCAGTGCATAGGAAATTTGATGGGGCATTTTTTGAAGATTTATTTGTCTTTTCAAAACTTTGGTGTGGTGATAGTAGCTCTGGTATTGTTTAACATGGAAATTCGAGAAGGTTTGATTCTGATTTGGAGTTGGAAGTGGCTAGGATGACCTATAACTAGATATTGCATTATGATTGAATCCCTTTTCGATGCAGGCGATGTCGTTACCATGGGCACATAACTAGGGATTGGACTATGAATTTCATCGATCAAATTAATTTTGAGATTTCCACACAAAAAAATGAGGAGATCACTCGGGGGCAGAGGAGCCTAAAGACATATATTCCCCCCATACCACTTATTCCGACATTGAACCAGTTGGTGAGGAGGAGATGGCCACCCCACAACCATTCTAGGAAAAAAATATGGATGAAGTTTAGACTCCCACGGGACCTATAAAAGAGGTGTTTAAGGAGTTGATTAATGATCCTTAGTAGCATGAGTCGTAGATGTGGATGGGTATTATTTATTCTCCTCCAGTTTCTTCGTTTATGCATATGCATGTTTTTTATTAGTGATTTGGGGAAGGGTTTGGAAGAGGTTTCATTGGGTTGGGCTCCTCAACCTCCTTCTATTTCAGTTGGTCAAATATCATGTCCTATCCCATCGGTTCTCCCTAAGGCAATGGTCTTTATTACCTCTTTTAAGCCCTCAAATGTTTCTGATTCATAGGAATATTGTCTTCATTATAAATTTAGATCATTCACACCTTTTGCATCTCTCCATAACATTGTTGGGCGATTGATTTTATTCTCCTGTCCCTACGTGGAAGGAAAAAGGCAGAGAATAAAATTTTACCTTGCAAAATCCCAAATGAAGGCTTTCTATGATGTGGCCTGTGGGAAGAAATTTTTCATTGATGGGGTTCTTAAAGCCTTGAAAGACCTAGATGGTGTTCCCATATTATTTTTTTATCCTTCAACTATAGGGTTTGGCTAGCCCATCTAAAAATCCAACCTTGCACCATCTTGTCGATTCAACTCACTCGAATATGCTTATCTTTCAAGAAACACTAGGGGATGGGGAGAATATTAATAAAATGCTTGAATCCATGTTCATAAGGGGGGTCTTCCTAAGTTCTAATGCCTTTGGAAGGTCGGTAGGATGGGTCAATAGGTGGAAATATAAGTGGGTAGTTTGATCAATTCTTAGGGAATGGACTCTGTTTTGGGAACTGAAGTCTTCCCCATGGATTTGGGCATGGGATAAAGGATCATGATCATATATGGCCTATATCAAGAGAGGATCCCATTTTAGGAGGGTATATTCAGAAAGCATATCCTCACTCTGATAAAATCATTATGGGTGAATATTTTAATTTTTCACTTAGAACTGCAAAGGTAGGGGGTCCTCATGCTAAACCAGACTCTCTCAAATATAAAATTATCAGATGTAGAGTTGATAAATATCAATCCAACCTGAAGGAATATGAAATTTGGCGAGGCCAGGTTTGCAAAATGGTTGGATAAATTTTTAATTGTTGAGGGTCTTGTGGAATTAAAAACCATGGTCCAATAGTGGATTTCCAATGCGGGTGAATCATACCATTATCCCATCCTACTAGAGATTAGAGGGAATGGTAGGAAACATGGTGTTCCACTCAAGTTCAATTTGAATTGGATGAAACAAGATGAATTCCTAGATTTAGTTTTCTAAAACAAGACTCATTTTGATTCATCCTTTTAATTATCAATTATCTCCCATTTTTCCAATGATATAGCCACTATCAAAAAAGCCACTTTTGAATGAGAACCCTTAAGTGGGTCAAAGATTATTAGGACCTAAGAAATGTGGAATAGGACCTTACTGCACCCATTAATTTAGAGGAAGGAGGATTTCTTTCAGAGGAATCCAAATGTAGGCATATAGACCTAGAATCAAAGAGGAGGGAATTGTTGGAAGAAACATAAGGGTTTTGGAGGCTAAAAGCCAGAGAAATTTCACTGGAAAGTGGTGATGAAAACACGAAATTCTTATATTTTTAGGCAAAAGGAAGGAAAATGTAAAATACCATTTGGAATTTTTTGGAACAAAATGGGGTACAAGTCTCTTCCTTTGAGGATCTGAATGACATGGGGAGGAATTACTTCATCTCAATATACCATGTTGACGCGAAAACCTTGCTGAAAATGTTAAGATAGCCCAACCTTTTTAAATATTCGTGGAAAAAGAGGACAATATACTCTTGAGGAAGTAAATCTTAGAGGAGGAGATGAAATGGGTTTTAGATAGCTTCTAGAAAGAAAAAAATTCATGGACCAGATTGGTGGTATTTTGAATTTTTTCTTAGTATGTATGATTTGATTAAAGGAGATATTTTGAGGGTGATGAAGGAATAAATGGTATCTAGAAAAATGTTGGCTTCCTTTAATCCAAATTTCATATCCCTCATTCTAAAGGTTCAAAATCCAAGGACTTTTAATGATTTTAGACTTATTTTTTTCTACAACTACAGTTACAAAGTGATTGTTAAGGTGATAGCATGATGGATCAAACCCATTCTATCTAAGTCCATATCTAGATAGAAATTTGGATTTTTGAAAGGAAGGAAAATTCAGGAGGCCATTGGTGTGGCTTAGGAAGGACTGCATAGTTTAAACACACAAAGGTATAAAGGCATGGTTATGAAAATTGATTTATCAAAAGCCTACGATTTGGTAATTTGCTTTACATTTGTCTCCTAATGAATCACCTGGGGTTTGAGGTGCCTTTCATAACTTGGATTATGGGTTGTCTCATGTCGGTGTCCTTTGTGGTTCTAATTAATTTTTTAGTGTAAGAATTATTTCGTGCTCAAAGGGGTCTAAGGAAAGGATGTCCGTTGTTGCTCTTTCTCTTCCTTCTAGTGGCAGAAGGCCCAAGCATGTTTTTGGTATATGCTAAAATAATAAGAGAATTCAAAGGGATTGGGGTTTTTGAAAACATTTCATTAACACAATTGATATTTTTTGACATTATTTTATATTTCTATGATGGTGTTTGATGATCCCTCATGTTTTTACTCTTTATTGGCTCTACTTGGTTGATCAACGCGTATGCAACTAAATATATCAAAATCATCCTTATGCCCTCATGCTCGAGAAGAATTTAATGTTTAAAACTTAAATAATATTCTTCCATTTACTCTAATAGATTTTGATGAAGGTTTCAAATATTTTGGCTTCCATTTGAAGCCTAATGCTTATGGTAAGTATGACTATAATTGGATGATAGAAAAGTTGGATAAAAGGCTAAAATCATGGATCATGAAATGGCACTCTAGAGCAGGTCTAGTCTTGTACTCATTAAATCCATGCTAGAAAAAATTCATGTATATTGGATGTCTCTCTCATGTGTTCCCAAAAGGGTACTGGAAAAACTATAGAAGATCTACCTGTACTTATTGTGGGTAGGATCAAAAGATCAGTCTATGGTGCCATGGGTTAATTGGGACAAAATTTCCATTCCAGAGGCATGGGGTGGATGGGGACTGAAAAATATTCCACTTTTTGCTAAGGCCTTGGCTGCAAAATTTAGGTGGATACTTGTCGCTACAAGAAGTGTCTACACAAATTTGGTTCTCAGGAATTATATCCACCCTAACTCTCTAGTGGGATAGGTTAGAAATCCAAATAATCCCCATTCATACATTTCTATAATTTAGAAAGTGGTAATTGAATCCTTCTCACTTATTGAATAATTATTAGCGTGTAAAGTGAAGGATGGCATGTAGGTTAAAATCAGAGAGGATGCATGGTTCAGTGTTGGGAAGGGATACCAAATTTTGCACTGGGAGTTGGTTATTTTTTTTTAAAACATGGGCGTCATTACTCTTAATCAATTCTATGACCCACTTTCTATTAATATATCGTAACAAGGTTGGGCCTCAATGGAGCAACTAGGAATTCCATATGACTTCGTTCATACTTTGAATGACTATTTCGCACAACTCCAATTCTATCATATCAAGATGATAGAAAATAAGGATGAGCTTCGATGAAATTTATCTCCTTTTGGGGACTATACTTCCAAATTGGGATATCTCCACCCCATCTCTAATTTTTTTGGGGGACAATAAGTTTGACGGTGGAAATACCTTTCGAAAATTAGGATTCCAGTGAAATATCATCTCCTCATGTGGTGTTTAATGAAGAATAAGTTACTCTCTTAGGATAATATCAGGAAGAGGTGCCTTGAGGGGCCTACCTAGTGTACCATGTGCAAGAATGATGAATAATATATGGTGCACCTTTTTGTAATTTTTTCTTTTTCAAAAGGGGTATGGAATTATGTGCTCAATTAGATGGCCTTGAGAATTCATTGATAAGGAGATTCTTTTGTTGTTACTTGACAAGCTTGGGCACAAGACACGACAATAAAATTTTATGCTTCAATTCCCCTCCTTAGTTGTTGGGTATTATGGATAGAAAGGAATAATGCTATTATTTAGTTAAAAACAAACATCAGATATAATTGCGGCTAATGTGATAGTTATTTTCTCTCGTTTACCACAACCAAAAAAACCACAAGACCTTCCAATTTTAATGGAAGAATCATTGACTTTTCTTAGCTCTATTATTTATTTAATGGGGGATGCCAAGGCCATAATAATAACTATGGGGGTGAGGTTGTATTCTATATCTCATTGTTACACGTCAATTTTTCACCATGTCAAATGACTGTCAATCTGGATCTTTCGCTATCCATCAAAGTGTTCCAAAGCATCCCCCTACAAGGCTAGAAGCTAAACAATCCCAAAGAAAATTAGAATTCTGGATCACAAGGTCCAAAAACCTATTTTTGAGTACATTTGTGGTTCCCTAGCCAAATTCTACGCATATGCAAATTTGACCACTATACCTAGCGCAAAAGTGTGCTCTGCCTTTGACTGTAAAGTGTGCAGATGACTCAACTAAAGTAAAATTAAAAATTGAAATCTAGAAGCTTTGTTGGGAAAACATTTCCCAGCTAAAATCTTCGAGTTGATTCTTACTCAATCATGATCCCTATGTTCATGGAGCTAATTCCCTTTGTTCGAGGAACTTGAATCCCAAATTTTGAGGACCTCATCCCTTAGTAAGAGGATCTCAAACCTCCTCCTCTTAGCCAAAAAATCAAATATAGGCCAGACGGTTAGGGAGGACTGTTGAAGGTAAAAAAAAATTGTTGAAATAGGGCTAGAAGGCTTCTCATCTAGGGAGAAGGTTGGAGACCATTGGAAGGAACAATACTTCATAAAGTCTAAGGTTTGTTACTCCTTCATTCTTGGGATTAATACAAAATATTTTTTTTTCCCACTGTATTGTTCAATGCAATTGATGTATAGTGTCTTTACTTCCCTTTTTCCATTGATAAAGATATTATATACTAGTTGCCTTGATCACTAGTATGAGTTGTATTGAGTCATTTATCTATAATATGCCTTTGATATTTTGTTGTTACTATGTTTTCTTGTCTACTCTGAGCCTTGATTATGCAATCTTCCTAAAAAATGGCATTATTCCCTTGATTTTCCTACATTTAAGCCACATTAGGCCTCGAAGCATGACAACCCTTAATACATCATTCTCACTAAGAAACATATGACAAAATGAAATTAAATGTGTTAGAGAGAAAATAATTAAGCTAAAAAGGTGAAAATTAACCCCTTAGAGTGTACCTATGATGGTTCTCATCACCACCCCCCAACCAAATGGTTGTTCATCCTCTGAGCAACTCAGTCATCTTTCTTAATTTCTTTTATAAGCCTTGTGGCCTCTCTCTCTGACATCCCAATGTATCACGGAAGGATTCCCCTTAGGTGGGTAAAACCCTGCATTCTTTTCTGCTTCCTCCCATTCCTTGTCCTCCTTAGTTTGATCTTTTCCTTCACTCAGTCCCAGCAGCAAAGGTGGATTGATTTTTAATCCAATTCATTTAATATTCATTATGTGCATGGACCTTTTGTACAAAGGTGCTCTTTCTAAGGAAGCTCTCAATCTAGTTGGAGTATGATACTCTAGGTTTCTTATGCTAAGTGGGAGGCCTTTCAATATTCTCTGACATGCCATGACACACTTCTCCCCCAACAGCCTAGAAATGTCATCATAATGTGCAATTGTCTTTGCCTTGGTGTTTAAATACCTGTCTGCAAGGTTGGCATCATTGGCTATCATTTGGTGGTTTTTTATGACCCGTCTAGTGCTTATTAGCTATGCCTTTATTTGGAGAGGCTCTTTTCCTTCTCTCTTCATTACCTTCTTGACCTCCTCTTCCATGGCTTCTTAATTTGTCATCTAAGAGGCTAGGGCCATCATTTTCATATCCCCCAACCTAGATTTTGGGTCCCAAATATTCAGATCACTTCGGACAAGATTATGCATGTAAAATTATGCCAATTTGGCCCTATATTCTATGTTGGACTTACTGCAAAAATCAATAAATTTCCTGTAATTCTGGAAAGGCATTGAC
Organism: Pinus albicaulis; assembly: GCA_034641835.2. Classification (NCBI taxonomy): domain Eukaryota; kingdom Viridiplantae; phylum Streptophyta; class Pinopsida; order Pinales; family Pinaceae; genus Pinus; species Pinus albicaulis. The sequence continues at coordinate 696,296,976 of CM076571.1, read as the reverse complement.
CATATGATGCTAGTGTTTTGATTTGGAAATGTAGCCACTTCTCCTTTATCTAAATGGCATAAGAATTTGAGGGATGCCTTTGTTGTATTTCCTCCATGCATGGGTCTGCCATGGTGGCAATTTGTTTGTCTTTCTGGTATAGTTGACGATTAAATTTTGTATTCTATTCTTGTTCCTCTTATAGCTAGTCTTTCAACACTACCTCCCTAAGTCTGACATCAGCCAAATCTCTCCCATCTCAGTGAGTTTCTCTTCCATGATCCTCACATCTTCCACATTCCTAGTTTTGGAAATTTTCATCCAGTGATGTGTGTGTTATCTCTCTTTATTTAACTAATAGAATAGGGGAACTAAGAAATTTTGAGGGATCATCCTCCCTCCTTCAATGAATTTTTAGTAGGAGCCCAATTTTGGCTATGGGTTATGATGTTGAAGTGCTATAATTTCTTTTGGGACATTTTTTGGAGAGGTTGGTTCCTCTTTTGGTTCCTCATATTCCTTCTCTTGTTTATCAACTTTGGCATCCTACCCCTATAATCCTACCTCTTTTTCATCACCTTGGGTCTTCTACCCTTATAAGGGTTCTTTTTTCTCTTCTCCAATGAATTTTTTCTCTTCATGTAGCACATTTTGAGTTTCCAGTAGCAAAATTTTTGTGTCTTGTAGCAACTCGTGGTTTTGATGTTGCCCATTATTTTCTTTCTCTTGGAGGTCTGTGTGTGTTTATTCTTGTTTGAGAGATGTTATACTTTAGTATTTCCTTATTTTATTGGCATAGGTGTATTTTTAGGTGAAGTGACCTCTTGAATATTTTCCTCCTCTAACCCTATTTCTCCTTTCTTATTTGGTGGTTTTTCAATTGTGATGGGGCTCTTGGTTGGAGTTTTAGGCCTCCCTTGTTTCACCCTAGCACTCTTCCTGGTCCTGAAGTACAAGAGGTTCTACCTCTTTCTATTTTCTTTCACATGGGTACTTATAGTGGCTAAGGTGGGAGCCACTTCCTTTTCAGTGGTCCCTCGTGAAAGGAAGGTTTATTGAGGGGAGATATTAGTGGTAATCTTAGGGTCTAGTATCTCCCCCTCCTCTATCTTTACTTCCTTCTCTTTATGTTTCTATTCCTCTTATTTTTCATCTTCTTCTCCTTTTTCATACTTCTCCTCCTCCTCTTCTCTTTCTTCATCTTCTCCTACATTTTTTTTGGGTTCTACCTCTATTTTGAGTTCCTCTTCTTCATCTTCTTCCTTTCTTCTTTTAGTCCCTTCTTCTTTTGTTTTGATGCCCCTTTCTCCAAGGCTAGAGGCAAGGGTCTCTCCAGTAGTGATGGTATTTGTCCCAATGAATACTTCTCTATCCATGTCAATGAGTTGGACACAGGTACAGGGATGTTGAGTCTGCTTAGAGCATATCTCACTATGATTTTAATGAGACCATTATGAGCTAGGTGCTTATATTTTCTCTCCCTTACCCTCTTGCTCATATCTCTGATTGAATAGAGGAGGATATATGAGATATTTAGTCTCTGATATAATGGAATATCCCCTTTGAAACTAAGTTCATGCAAAAATCTAAAATTGTACCCATAGACCACAATTATTCTACCCTCGTAGGAGATATATTTCATGATATGGTATACCTCGTCCCATGTGTAAGGTAGACTTTTCCTTCTTACCCTGCTCTTATCTTCAATGTATTATTCATTGGGAAATAATAAAATATTCTTAGAGGAAATACTAGAGACTTTTTCCTCTCTGTTATATTTAACTCCTAGAGGTAAGGTGGCAAATCTACTAATGAGCTCAAGGGTTATGTTAATTGTTATCCCTCTTACCAATATGGTGGACCTATCATATGCTTGAGAGTGCAAGGCTAATGCGAATTGTCAAGCCACTTCATCATCAAACTCCTTGAGGAGCTCAATTAATCCCAACCATTGGTGATTTCTAAAGATGCTAATCACAGGAGGGTGTAGTCTAATTATTTTTATGTTTTTGGGTTCCCTTCTATTGAAACCTCCTCCCATCTTGTGATTGTATTAGAGAGGTGGTTTTCTATGGCTTGTTTCCAAAAACACTATGAAATGGGAGCCCAAAGGTTTCAAATTTACACAAAACGTGGTGTTATTATCCCTATTCCTTTGAACAACCCTTGAATTTACATAATTATGGCTTGATTGTGTGTAAATTATCATGAAAAACATTTGAAACTTGGTGGGGAAATGGCCACTTACCTCTATAATTATGATGTTATTTGACTTGAAGAATGGTGTTGGGGTGTAAATACCCTCTGAGGTTGGCTTGCATCACACTCCCTAACATTCTTTGGCCTCCCTGGAACTTCCTATAGTAGTGGTAGACTTTGTTGTAGCACAAGTTGCATGTAAAGAGCGACCATGGATCAAAGCTCCTCGGTGTCTTCCTTATTTTTCCTACTCTAACTAATCTCGAAATGTGCAATAGAATGAGGGGGAATGAGCCAAAGTAAAATTTTTATTCTAAATCGAGCGGGTTTGGAGCGTAGTGCTGATGTGGATTTGGCACGAGGTTTCCTCATTTTCATTACAGTTTTTTTGAGGTCTAAAATGGGCCTCCTAAGAAAAATGTACAACCAAAATAAACTTTATAAGAATGAATAGGATTCAAGATGATGATTTCAACCATGGGGGGTGATTCAACATTTATTTGGGTAAAAAAGTAAAAATAATAAAAATTAATAAAATAATAAAACTACATTTTCAACTTGTATTTTCAAATGATCTCCTTAAGGTTTTACTCAAATTTCGAACAAGAGTACCCTTTGGATGAAAAATTTAATTCCACATCCAAGGAGTACCCTTGTTGCATACTTTTGATGGACCCTACTACACAAAAAATGAGAAATACCTGAAAAAACATGATTGCAATCACGTTTTTCATGTATTTCTCATTTTTCATGTAGCAGGGTCCATCAAAAGCATGCAACATGGGTACTTCTTGGATGAGGAATGAAATTTTTCATCCAACAAGTATTCTCGTTCGAAATATGAGTAAACTTATAGGGAGATAATTTTAAAATACAAGTTGAAAAAGTAGTTTTTTCTTTTTTCCCTATAACATTCGATGTTGTAATCTAATATTATATTATTATTTCCACTATTATTTTATAATTTTTTTAGGAAGCCCATTTTAGGCCTCAAAATTCCCCTAATGGACTGTTGGTCCCACTCGAGCTAAACATTCCCTTTTGCCTTAGAATCAACTCCCACTTTTCGTTATCCCTCTCCTAAATGATGTGACAACTCCATGTGGCATTTAAACTCCACCAAATTTTCACTTTAACTATTCGAGGGTGGCCAAGTTAACTGGACACATTTTTGCATATTAAACTCTCTTTTCTCAACATTTACTCATTTAGTCAAATGATGCATAGCGATAGGGTGAGGGTGTTATAGCATCATTTTCTACCCTTGTATACTTGATGCTCTGAGTTATGTCCTTGGGAAACCCTTTCCCTTCAGACTTGGTCCTTTTTCTAAAAAACACTATTTTAAATTACATACGTGACTCTGCCCTTGAAAAATCACATACACATGCAGGTCCATCTATACCCAACCCTCGTATATAATTTTAAATATGAAAAAAATATAAAATCCAAATTTTTTGTGCAAGGTTTACAGGTTACACCAGAAGCCCACCTACAGGATCCTGTAGCCTAACTATATCCCAACTGAACAAATATTTTGGGGTGGTATAAATACACCTCATGAGAAGGCCTAAGGAGAGGATAAATATATGATATTGATATTATAGCCAATTGGTCCCTAATCAAGTTTTATTTATCCCCGTGCCTTCTGCACTCCCAAGTATAGGAAATCCTTATTTCCTCATAGAGATTTTCATCTCCTTTATATGACATCTATGTGTATGCATTTGGAAGAGAATTCTTGAGACTTGGTCTAGATGGATCCGGAGGATAGTTTCACTTGGAGACGTGGTTGAATCAGGTGGTATTCCTCCACATTTCTTTGAAAACATTAATAAAGAAGCTATGTCATGTTCTTGATAGTTATGATATTTATGCTTTTACTAATGTTATGATCTAATTATGTATGATTTCATGTTTCATATCTATATTCGTATATGATCTAACATTCAAATCTTGAACATGCTTTGAACTACTACTACTATATATGCTTTTCTTGAATGAGTTGCAGGTTTTGAAGAATTTGAGGAAGCAGAGGGTTTCAACCCTACAGGAACACTTTCAAACGTAGGACCTACAAGTACTATCTCTTCATCTCACTTTAGTAGTTTAGGCATTAGGACTGCCTATTTGCATGCTTCTTGTTGTTGAATTCCCTTCGCTCTATTCGGGCTTCCAACCCAGACCCTTGGGTGTTTTATCCTATAACAGAATTGGCGACTCCACTAGGGACTACATTCTTGTAATTCCTTGTTTAGGTTATTTCTCTCTTGATCTGGGTCTTTTTGTTTAGTTTATTGATTTTTCCAGTATCTTTGATTTGTTTGCAATCTGGGCAGAAAATCCGATCTTCTCTATCAAGCCTAATTTTTTATTTTTTCTTTGTTGTCCAATTTATACATGGCTTTTAGTTCACACAATTTCGTACACATGCACATTTTTCCAAATAAACACACATATACGTGGGTTTCCTTTATTATAGTTGCGTATATACGTAGGTCTGTCACTACCAAGTTGTGTATGTTTCATTTTGAATGAAATTTTCAAATTCCGATTTCAGTAAATGATTTTTCTTGATTTTTATTTCTTTTTTTCAATCATTGATTGTCTGGGAGAGTCTTTCTTCTTTCATATTTTCTATTTCCTATTTCTCTTTGTGGAAAGACCTAGTCAACGTAGGGTTTTCCTTTTGGTAAAGTGTTGGTTTTCAAGTTTAGGTTCAAGGCTTCTCAGTGAAGTTCTTGGTTGTTCTTATTCTTTGGGACAAGGAATTGATGTCAATTCACTTATAACCCAACATTTACATTGATTTTCCTTGATTTCTTGAAAGTTGACCTTTTTGGTTTTTTCTTGGTTTTTGAGAAATTACTTCTTCCAATATTGGAAATTTTTCTTGTTTTCTTGAAATATTTCTTGCTTGCTGGAGTTTTTAATGTTTTTGTTCAGATCAGTTTTTTTCAGTTTGTAGCTATTTTTACTTTAAGTCCTATCATGTTAATTATTTCTATGGCTTGTGAAATTTGAGGTTCTTTATGCTTGAATTTGATCTTGAAGTATTTGGTAGTTTTTGTTTTCTCAACAACTCATTTTTCCCTTAAAAAGAAAAAAAAAAGATAAAAACATCTTTTGTTACCTTTATGTTTCTTTTTGGTTTTTTTTTTGGCATTCTTTTTGTTTTTGAGAAAGTATGAATTCTTTTGATTAGGTTGAATTTTCTTGATTTCGGGAAATTTTTGATTGAATTTTTTTCTCCTTTTTGTCAAGTTTTGGCCTCTTGATCTCTTTGAGAAACACATTTTCTTGCTTTAAAAAAAAAATCCAAAGGATATTTCATTTTAAAGAATTCTAGTACGAAGTAGGATTGATACATTCTATGAATTTAGTTATTTTTGTTATTTTTTTGAATGTTTGAATGCAAAATTGTTAATATATATATATATATATATATATATATATATATATATATATATATATATATATATATATATATATATAATAGGTTTCTCGTAGAACCTTTGTAGAAATCACTTTTCATTGAAGAAAATGAATTGAATTTTCATGTAGCTAGGTTTTCTATTGATTTCTTTCAAGTCAAAACACCATCAGTTGCACTTCCATTTCCCCATGTCTAAAAAAAAAACAATTAAAATCAAGTGCTAAATTTAAAATGAACTAGAATTTTTTATTTTTCATATATATATCAACTAGTCTAACTCATTTATGGCCTTGGAATAGGTGTGTGGAGAGTAAAATCTCTAAGGCCACTCTGAACTGAAGCATAGAATTTGAATAAAAGAGTGAAATCGGGTGTCGTTAAGCTATCTAGGAAATCTCTTTTTACACATGAGTTAAGCACGAGGATGACTGAAGACAGGGAAAGAGAGATACCCCCTCTCCTACTTGTTGGATCTTGTGCCCTAGACTGTTTCGCACAGCTTCTAATATGAACTAGTGACCTTACTTTCCTTTTGTAGGGACCACATAGGTGACTGTGGGGGGGGGGAATACACATGGTACCTGAGGTAGACATCATATCACTCTCATTAGTACTTCTACCAGAAAAGGCTATTTTTTGGAAGTCAGCGTAACTATTTATGTTAACTTCATTGGTAGGATTGGGTCGTCATTATCTAAGACTATCTTTGGAAGGCCCTTATCTTCAGTTTCTTATATTTGGGTGTCTGGTCCTCATAACCTAGATAGTAGATACCTGAAATTTTCTTTTTTGGTTGTATATTTAGGGACTTTATAGTGGAGTGCTCTTTTCTCTTCATATTTAGTTGTGATTTAGGTGGAATTTTTTCTTGTCACTTTATACCTTTGTTTCTTAGTGACTGACCAACCACTCCACTAGTTTTGGAAGGCTCTTGCTCTTTCTTTTTGAAATTGTGGAGTTGTCTCCTTAAGGGCGAAGTTTTCATTGTGCATATCTCTTCCTTGGAAATTTATTTGAACTATAATCTAAGGGAAGGATTTGCGTATTAGTTGGGTATGGCCCATATTCCTATGGATGCCAACCAAAGAACCCCTCCAAAAGGGGATCCTAGTGTTTTTCCTTTCTTTATAAATGTTGGTACCCCCTTGATGGCCACTTTGAACATTCCTGGATTAAATGTTGGACTACCCGTTTAGTTATGGTCCACTATGAACATTCTGAATTCTCTTGATTCTTCTCAAACGAATGCTTTATTTCAAGATCATCAATGGGTGTTATTTATTCATCCTCTTTTCCATAGATACATGGGCTTCCTCTTTCTCCTCTATCTTGAAATAAGAAATATAAAAATAAGAGAAAGGGGAGGGATAAGGAGAAGAATAATTCTCTCCATGCATCATCATTAACCTCTGCAATTTATGTTGGAGATAAGCCTTCAACCCCTACAAGTCATGTTGGGGGCATAAGTCTATTCACTGTAAGTAATAATAGTAATTATATACCTACCTCTATCAGTCATGTTGAGGATCACTCGAATACTTCTATTAGTCGGGTTGGGGGCATAAGTCTTATCTCCCGTAGAAAATATTCACCAACCTCTACAAGTCATGTTAAAGACCCTCCACCAACCTCTGCAAATCATGTTGGAGATCCTGCACCATTCAATGCTAGTCATGATGGGGGAATTAATGTGGACTGGAAACCTAGCCATAAAATATTTAAACCTAAGTTCCCTTGTAACATTTTTAAGGGAGATCGTATTACTCATTTGTGCCATGAGATTTCAATGGTACAAAGTTTATGGTCCGAGTCTGTAGGTTCTTCTACTCCTGAACCTGTATTTCTTTCTTAATGATCAAATGAACCATTGGTTAATGAAGTGGTCATTCCAATGAAAACTTTGGACTATCTCACTCCTATTTTTTTGGGTGAAGTTTCTAGCAACATATTCTTCTTGATTTCTAATTCACAATATTTTGGTCTAGGGAGGATATTGATTTCTCTGGATGTACCCCCTCCAAGTTATAGGATTGTTTCCTTTGATTCAGATAGTCTTGTTGAGCGTTGTCTTCATTCTACTGCACCTTTCCAAATAAGGGTTAGATTTAATTCCACAAATTTCTATCGATGTGAAGTGGATGCAGGATCCTCTACAATTTTTATATCCTCCTCAACTTGGAAAGCTTTGAGTTCTCCAAAGTTGTTGGCAACTGATATTCTATTGCTATATTATGATAGAGGACTTGGTGAATCTATGGGTGTTATTCCTCAATTTCCTATCACTTTAGGTGGGAAGACTGTCTTAATTGATATGATGGTGATTGATTGCTCTTTAGACTTTAATATGCTACTTGGGCATGATTATGTCTATGCTATGAATGTTTTGGTATCTTCACTCTTTCGAGTGATGAATTTTCCTCATAATGGAAGCATTGCCACTATTGATCAACTTGCATGTGATAATTACCATCCTAATTTGAACTTAGTTCAAAATACCCCTTGGTGTGTTCCAAGTGTTGAAGTTGACTCTACCCTACCATGGGTGAATTATGTGGCATTATGTCCTCAATCCTCAATTTCTTCTAAGAAGGAGCCTTTGAATTATTTTTTTCCTTCTCGAGATTCAATCCCAACAGTTGATCGATTTATTTCTCCTATGGGTGTATGGGATTCGATTCCCTCTTTTCATCCTTTTAGTTCTCATGATTTCCCGAATGTTCACTTTCTTTCGTATAGGAACTTTTTGAAGCCCGGATTTTTAGCTACCAAAGGAGTCTGTGATCTGAGTCCCGCAAGGGGCTTTTCCTAAAGAACTATTATGCGTAAGCCTTAACGTTGTGTGGTTACATGTACCATATTGTATATACAAGGTACTTTTTTTCAAGTTTTTTATTTAGTAAATACAAAGCTTTTTATGTATTTTATATATGGGATGTATTAACTTCTTACCTAGTGTTCAGGATTATGTCAACAGAACTTTGAATTTTTTTTAATTTGGGTATTAAATCTATGGTTGTTCCACTCTGTTGGGTATTGGTTCTTGAAACTGGCATATAGGTTAGTTTCTCCACCTGCATTATGAATTATCAGTTTCTATTTTTGTTTCTTCCATAGGATTGACCCCACTGAGTTGTGACACAAAATTTTATTGTTGCTTAGAAGTGTCATAACTTGTGTGGTAGGAGCCTACCTTATCATGAGTGCCCTAGATAGCACCTTGTTGTCACTTTTCACCCATGTTGAAATTTTTCTCTTAGGCTCAGGAGTCCTCTTTAGTCTCTCCATGACTTTGGGATGAAGCTTCATTATCCTTATTCTTCGCTATTTTTCTGGCTTTATACCCTAGAGGCTCCCACATGTTTATTTGTATTGTTTCATTTCATGTTGACTATTTGTACCTTTTGGCCTTAAGCCAACTTCACTTGGACCCATTTATAAGCCACTTTTTGACCATGTCTTTCTGCAAAATCAAACTTGCAATCAATTAGTCTCTTCGACTTGAAACCTTATGTCCATGGAAAGAACATCCTTTTGAGTGTTATTGACCAGTTTCGTCACCTTGCATTGAGCATAGGAATGTTCCAGTCCCAAGAACTACTGCATATGTATTCAGACACTAGTTCTTTCCACTGTACCATACAAATTATTTTATTCTTTTTCAGGCTTTTCAATATGAAAAAGATTAAAAAATCATATATTTCAAAAAGGGAAGGAATAAGACATTACTTCCATAATTGAAGGCATCATTGAGTCAGTTGTGTTGCCCTTGAACAAAGTGCTAAAAAACAAGTCTTTCCTCCATTGGGATGAGCTTTAGTTTGACTTAGGAGAGCCATAACCTTGTCATTAAGTCAATACTCTTCGGGTTGGTTATTTCTTCCAATCATATGGAGAGTTTTTTTATGCCTCCTACTTGACAAACTTATACAAAGCCATCATATGCTTCCATATAGTCACATTTGAGTCATGATTTTGTTCAAGGGAAGTAAACCTAAGTCATCCTTTTTGTGTAACTTATTTTCACTCGACCATACTCGGTCTATCAGAGTTATGTTCACTATCACATCAACTATTTGTTCCTTTGCCTATGATAGTTATGAAGGTCTCCATTGACTCCTTGCTGGCAAGTCTGCTCTTATTGATTTCAACAAATTTCTCTAAGAGTAGGCCTATAGCCACACCCTGGCCATATTTCCATCATTGATAGGTGAATTTGTGCTCAGCATTGATCAGCATCATGGGTCTTTTACTGACTACTTTCCCTTGTGTTCGACATCATCTTACATTATCACACATTGGGGTTTGTGTAGTACATTGGTTTCCATTCGACCCTATTGGTGGATTCCTCACCTCCGTGCCAGATTTAGTTTATTGGTTGGTTCAGAGGGTTTCTATCGTTCACTAGCCACATCTTTTGTAGGCTAGAAATGTGCTTCATTATGGTTACTTCATCATTCTTTTTCTGATTCATTCCAAATTATTGGCATGTTGGTTATGCGCACTAGATTGATGTCGGATGCCTTAATTCCTTCCTTCCAACATATATTTTACCATCAACTTCAACTAATTTCTCTGGGAATAAGGTATATATTCCTTTTTCAGTACCTTAGGGTTTGCAGTCATCAGTGGAAGACTCCTTCGCTGTCGATAGTGAGAATACATCAATTTCTCCTGATTGGTAGATTCTCTCAAGTGTTCGACTTCAACTCATTTATTCACACTTGATAGATTGTACTAGGGTACCTTCACTCTCATCATCATTATTGGTGAGTTGTCTTTCATTTGTTAACGATATACATTAATGACCGGAAATCAAATGATTTCTCACATGGTCAACTTTAGCTCATTTATTCCCATAGTGTAGAAATGTACCATGGAAATAGGTGAATACCTCATATTTGCATCAACATGTTTTGGTTCACTTGTCAGCTCCTCTAGTTTTCTGCTAGTGACACCAACCACCTTATATGTTTCAGTTCATCACAACAACATCTTATATGATGGAACTCAAGTTGTGTGCATTACCATTATTCCAATTTTATGACTTGGTACTTTGAGGATCATTTATGTGACATCAGTGATGAGATATCTCCTTTGGCATCATTGATCAGTTCTTCTATATGTGATATTATGACATGGCCTTGATATGTAACTTTTCGATTGTGATCAGATGATCCACTATGTATTTCTTAGTTTCCTTTGTACTTGTATACAAGTTGGATCTGCTCTACACTTGATATGAAAACTTATAAAAATAAAATAATTGAATTTATTAATGAAACTGGGAAACTATCAGATGAGAGACTCCACCTGAAGACTTCCACTGCAGAATGCTGTATCTCAATCACATTACAATAAACAATATTTAGTATTCACGTATATAGGGAAGTTAGAAAAACTTACCTAAGGAATAGGAACTAATTCCTAATCTAAGGTTCTAGTGAACTGACTCCCTCTAAATCACATTCTCCATTTTCTTCAACACTCCCCCTTAATGAAGAAAGGATTCATTAAAACTCCTAACATTTCCCTAAATGACTCAAATATAATTCCTCCAAGAGGCTTAGTAAAAAATTTAGCAGCATTCACAAGTATTACAATATTCAATATGAATTTCCTGTGACTGAACCTTCTCTCTAACAAAATGAAACTATGTATCAATATGCTTTGTGTTTTTACGAAAATTTGGATTAGTTGCAAGTTTGATGGAGCTATGTTTGTCACATCTAATAATTGTTGCACCTTCCTGTTCTTCTCTGGCATCCTGGGTAAGTCTCTTCAACGAAACTGCGTCACATTTTGCTGCACACATTTCTTTATAATCAGCTTCTGCTGGAGACAAGGATATGTTGTTATACTTCTTGCTAATCCATGCAATGACCCTTGTTATAGGTTAATTTGGTTACCATTCCCAATGACCTGGTTAACTGGGAATCATCTCCAGGACCAATGATCAAGGGTCTATCATTCCCTATCATTTCAATTGTTGCATGCCCTAAGACAAGGAACAAGAGAAATCAAGCAAGACTTTCATCAAGAAAAGTTTTCCATGGTTTGAAGCTTATTATTTAGCATATGAGAGCTCACCGACGCAGGATATAAGGGACCTAAGTGTGTTGCATATGTAGGTAGCCCCATGCAAGGCTGCTCTACAAAGCACTTCCCGACATTCACAAGTGTGTTAGTCACATTGGGAGCGAAATTCTCATTGTTCTGAAATATCCACTTGGCCAGTGCCTTCTAGAAGAGTTCCCTTGTGTCAAGCTTCGAATCCAAGTGTCCATTTGACATCTACATGACTGGAAACATGTATTGCCTATTTTTGGAAAGCTATTGATTGCAAAACAACCTACAGTTCGTCTATAAACTGAACACAGATCTAAGTGTTTGAGGAGGAAGAATTTGAGTAGAGAAATGCTGGAGAATTTTCAATTGAGAGCTTGGTTTTTGAAGCTACTGCTGGAGAGATTTATGCTCTGATGAGACTTGGGAACTTTGCTGGAAGGTCACTTCAAATCAGTAACTAGGTTGTAACCTTTCCTTCTATCATCAATAAAGAGTACTTCTTATTTTTCCCTACATGCATCTATGTTAACTTTGATTTTCCATATTGTAAGATCTTGGTTGATGAATGTAGTTTATGACTTACTGATTTAGCTAAATATATTTAATAGATATCTATATTATTGAATATTCTTCTATTTCAGTGTTCTTTCTTGTAGGAAGGATTCAGTTCACAAACCGCTTGAATTTGAAGCTGCAACAGAAGCGACAAAAGGAGCCATTTGAAGCAATTGAACAAGTAAGCCTCTAATCCTCTCTGTGTATCTGTTTTGAGTAAGGAGAAATAGTAGTATAGTCTTTCACCTGTTTTTCTAGACTAGCACCTGTTTAGGGAAGCATAATTTATCCGTACATTATAATTCTGGCCCAAAAGACTGGTGACTCCACTGGGGAGAATTTCTCTTAATTCTAGGTATTTTAGTCTCTAATTTGCTTGGTTTATCCACCCAATAGTTGTTACACATAAAGATTAGAATTTTTCAGAGCTTAATTTGCAAAGACAGTGAGTTAAACAGTAGTATTTTTCCTTCTCTACTGCGCCCAATGCATCCTTAGACAAGACACAGTGCTTTGCAAAGCACTGTCTCCCTTCCAAGCCTACGTTGCAGAGAACTGTCTCCCCTTGGAGACTGCATTGACTCCTGAAAGTGACCAAATTCCCTTGAGTTTTACTTTGAAACTTGCTTCAATTTTTTTTTCTACTGTGTTCTAAAAATTTTGATGCTCAATTGCCCTGCGAATCTATACACTTCTTATTCCTTTGGCTGAAAATTTGTTCAATGTTTGTTTAGAAAAAAATTTCTTTATCATTGACAAGTTGATTTCAAAGTATTTTTTATGGTCGCATTAAGAATCATTTTCTTTCGAAATAGGAAATTGTCATAAAATCCTCATTTCCTTGATAGGAGAAATTGTTGTTGAAATCCTCATTTTTCCTTCAAAAGATAAATTGTTGTTTGTATTCTTCATTTCTTGAAAGTAAAAAGCATTTCAATTATTGATCTAGTGCACCTAGTTTCTTTTCTACATTCATAACATTAAGGAAACTGAAAAGAAAAACTTGCATTTGCATGTAGGATAGTGTGTTTTTTGCAAAAGGAACATTAGGAAATCTGCATTTAGTTTGAGATTCATTGATTTTGTTTTGTTCATTGATTTTTTTTCTCTCAAATTATTTGCTCTCTTCCCTTATTAGCTAGGTTCTTCATTGAAAAGGCTGAAAGTGAAAGTTTTTTTATCATTCTTAGCCACATTTTAGGAATTTCAAATACATCATCGTGGTGAACCTAAAAGGAAAATTGTTAAGCAAGATCAACATAAAATAAATCTCAATTTACTTAACAACGCATTGGAACCTTAATGATAACATTTAGAAGGTCTAGGCTAGAGACGTGTTTTGGCGTCGTAAAACATAGCAGTTGTTGTTAACTTGTCTGCGATACATTTTTAGTGTGATACCTCACTCCATGTATGTAAGTATGTCGTAGCTCATCCACGTAATCTTGGGTATATCGGGCGGTGTTATAGTAAGATAAGTATAAAGGGGTGCTCTCACTGTGCGGTTTCGCATCAGACAGCGCTAATATGGACTTGGGCCTCCACGTACCTTCGGGTATATTTGGGAGGACAAATTTTAGGTTCTATCCATCCATAGTGAACCGATTTGGCTGCCCTGAAATTGTGATACACCGAACACAGCATTTGGGGAGATTACCTGCCTATACTTCTTGGTTCACTAGGAGGTATTCTGTAGTTCATAGTTTCTTGGTAAACCCTTTTGCCTAACATTACGCTCTTTTTGTTTATTTGTTTTTTGGTTAAAATAAATCAGTAATCATGGAAGAAAAAAATCCTATTCCCCGTTGTTCGCGTAGATTAGATTTAAAACAACCTTTACCACTGGAAATTACTTGTGGTAGGCAAAGGAGATCACGATCTGTTGAATCAAGTACAATTCATACCTCTGGAAAAATATCATCTTTTAAACCAAAGCTAGCTCAAATTGTTTCGACACATCTCGGTTCGTTTATTTTTGTCGAAATAGAGTCTTCATAGCTACCCGTGGTCACGATCCATTCAATCGCTGAGACCATACATCCTGGACCTGACATTGTTCAATCACAAATTGATCCAGATCCTGTCTCTTCTTTGCTGGAACATCTAAATCCTGAAGGCAAGAAACCGGAATTTGTTCCTACCTTGGTCATCCCACAAATTTATGTAGCCACTGAAACTCCTATATCACACAGTCAACAGTCTGAAATATATTTTGGGCCTGATGGTGAAGTTCTTCCTCCTATTTTAATTGCGATTGAAGAAATCCCACAACCTGATACACCTTTTAGTCCAACCCATTTTGGGGGAGACCTTTACCTATACGAGTCTTTTTCTTAATCGTTTCTATCTGCTTTTGTTGATCCTATTTCCATTCAATCTCCCATCGATTTTGGAAGGTATACATTTGGTCATACAACCATGTCTGAACTAGCAGCTTCGGTTTGGTCTGTTGTTCCAATTATGTCAGCTCCTACCCTCGCTACTCCGTCAATGTTCACAACCTCACTAAAGTCATATTTGCATGGTGACCCTTCGATCCCAACAGGTTACAAATCCTTATCTGGCACTTTCTCTGGTGCATCTTCACGTTCATGGTCTTTGCCAATGTCATCATCTGGAATCCTATCTAGTTCCTCTCCTTGGTGGCTGGTGATACCACATATGTTACCCTCAGACATTCCTAAATTCAATGAAAATCCTGGAGAAGACCCGTCAACGCATGTTATAACTTATCATTTGTGGTGTTCATTAAACTTCTTAAATGATGACTCTGTTAGACTACGTCTTTTCCAGCACACACTCACTAGTCCAACTGCACAATGAGGATGGTTCTTTTTTTCTTGTGTCAACCTTGTTAAAAAATGAAACAAGTTCCTATGAGGATGGTTCTTTTCCTGTTTCAACCTCGTTAAAAAATGAAACAGATTATGAGGATAGTTGCTTTTTCTTGTGTCAACCTTGTTAAAAAATGAAACAAGTGCCTTTGAGGAAAGTTCTTTTACTGTGTCAACCTCGTTAAAAAATGAAACAAGTCATGAGCATAGTTCTTTTCCTCTGTCAAGCTCGTTAAAAAATGAAACAAATCCTCTCCTAATTAAGACGAGTCTTCCATTTTATCTTGTCAATGAACCTTCATTCCATCCAACTATTAGTAACCAGTAATCTAGTTAGATGAATGAAATGAAGCTTGGGGGGTACCTACTCTTGCAGGCGGCAGTCAAAACATTCTTACCAATTGCAGGAAATCAGCAACTGAAGCTGGGGGGAAAATTTAGGTTCAGAGCTCCAAAATGCAAATGGTAACTATGGAATGGTAAAAATGAATAGTGAAACTACTTTTTATATGTCATTTAATTTTTTGCAAGTTAAATTTATTGCTATGACTATAGTTTTATTATGTTTTTATCATGATAAAGGTATTTTTAATCCATTTGATGTTGTTTTGAATAGGAAATACAACTGATGAATAGATTAGTCATGCAGATTTATTCAAAGAATGAGTTGACCATAAAGCATACTTTTTCTCCTTATTTTCCGAGCTTTGTTAAAAATGAAAAACGATTTGAAGTGCACTTTTATCTCTTTTTCGAGCTTCGATAACAGCGAAAAAGGAACCCCTGGAGTCTTCTTTCAGCTCTTTTCAGACTCCGATAATGTGAAAATATTGTTGAGAACTTGTCTTTTCGAGCTCGTTAAAGTAAATGAATTGATATCTACTTAGGGGTTACAGTTACCAACAGTTGTGAAATTGTCGAATCGGAACTGCCCTATGAATTAACTACTGCCAGAAATGGATTATTCACGAAAAAGGAATGCCTTGGTTAAACATGACCAAAGAGGTTCTTTTAGATATTATTTTACACTTTTTCGTATCTGAGAGACAAATTTACGAAAAATTACTTTTGGAGTTCTCTTTTGTCCTCTTTTTCAGACTCCCTAAATATAAAAAAGGACCGGGCTATTACTGTCGTTAAGCTCGTTAAAACGTAAAATAGTGACGGCCTTGTTGATCATGGCAAGAATCAAGTTTCATTCATCTCTAGACTCATTAAATTATTAAATAGCGATACTTTATTTGCCCAAAGGGTTGTATTATAGATCAAGAAAATGTTATCCTCCTCAAGCTTGTTCAAAAATAAATAGGTACTGGTCGACAAATGACTGGGGAAAATTTTGGAAAAGTAAGTAAAGTTTCTTTTTGGTAGCAAGTCACTCTTGAACATGACACTTATTTCACTCCATGTCCGTGAATGTTTGGGTTAGGTAATCATCTTGATGGTTCAGTCACACTTATGGTTCATCATACCTTCACTTCGATTTTGGTTCATTATTTCCAACTCATCACAGTGTCACTGATATGTTCAAGAGAAGTCATCAAGTGATTAAAAACTCATCCATCTGCAATACTCGTAACCCTTCATTTTCATGACTGTCATCCCTGAAAATTGCTATATCAAGTCATACCCTTGTCTCTGAAATCAGTAACTCCAGTTTTGCAATAAGGTGACTTCCTGTCTAGAACAAATCAATATCCAGGAAGTTCACATAGAAACATAAGATTCCAGTACCATGAGGCATGTTACAGCATCGATAAGATCCTCGCTTCCGGACCTTTGACTAAAATATTTTGTTTAGCGTTCGACATCAAATCATCTATTCACGCCTTACAAAATGTACTGTAGTACCTTGAGGGAAATTAAAATTAATGGTGGTTCTCTCGCATTTGTTAACAGCTCACATTATTGGATGGTAATCAAATGATGTCTTTCCATGTTCAAAGACAAATCATATATTCGCATGGCTAGACTTGTACCTGAATGATCGATTGAATGAGATAAGAAGACCTCAGATCTAGTTTCATCCATCCGAGCTATGATTTCAGGATTGTTGTACACATCATCTGTACGGTGGCTTTACATACAGATTATCATCCAAACATGGGCCTATATCTGTAGCCATGTCTGCATCTGGGCAACATTCCAGTGTAGATGAATTTATGAATTATGTACATGTTATTAGATTGTTTTATGTGCTAAACATGGGAATGCCAACCCTCAGCAATTATGATCAATAGAGAATATATCGTGATCAAATGTATTGTAATATTGATGCAGGTGACCATTCTGCTTCGTTTCCAGGCTCATCACAGTGTAAAGCATCTCAATCAAATTTTCTTATTATTTGCATCTCATGCTTTCGGGGGAAATTGTTATAAGTCAATTTGGGCACCATTCCCAATGACCTGGTTAACTAGGAATCATCTCCAAGACCAATGATCAAGGGTCTATCATTCCCTATCATTTCAGTTGCTACATTCCCTAAGACAAGAAACAAGACAAATCAAGCAAGATTTTCATCAGGCAAAGGTTTCCATGGTTTGAAGCTTATTATTTAGCATATGAGAGCTCACCAACGCAGGCTCTAAGGGGCGTAAGTGCGTTGCATATGCAGGTAGCCCCAAGCAACGCTGCTATGCAAAGAACTTCCCGACATTCATAGGTGCGTTGGTCACATTGGGAGCGAAATTCTCATTGTTCCAGAATCTCCACTTGGCCAGTGCCTTCTAGAAGAGTTCACATGTGTCAAGCTTCGGATCCAAGTGTCCATTTTACATCTACATGACTGGAAACATGTCTTGCCTATTTTTGGAAAGCTATTGATTGCAAAACAACCTATAGTTCATCTATAGTAGAGAAATGTTGGAGAATTTTCAATTGAGAGCTTGGCTTATGAAGCTACTGATGGAGAGATTTATGTTGTGATGAGACTTGGTAACTTTGCTGGAAGGTCACTTCAAATTAGTCACTAGGTTGTAACCTCTTCTTCTATCATCAATAAAGAGTACTTCTTATTTTTCCTTACATGCATCTATGTTAACTTTGATTTTCCATATTGTAAGATCTTGGTTGATGAATGTAGTTTATTGTTTACTAATTTAGCTAACTAGCTTGAATATATATCTATATTATTGCATCTTCTATTGTTTTAGTGTTCCTTCTTGCAGGAAGCATTTAGCTCACAAACCGCTTGAATTTGACGCTGCAACATAAGCGACAGAAGGAGCCATTTGGAAGCGACTGAACAAGTAAGCCTCCAATCCTCTCTATATATCTGTTCTGAGTTAGGAGAAATAGTAGTATAGTCTTTCACCTGTTGTTCTAGACTAGAACCTATCTAAGGAAGTGTAATTTATCTGTAGATTACAATTTTGGCCCAACAACCCTGGACCCAATGTTGAATGCATAACCTATTATGGATTTTTTGTCATATATATTTCTATCCCAATCAGAGTCTGAAAAACCTGTCAATATAACATCAAAAAAATTATTATATACAATACCAAGGTCTAAGGTTCCTTGGAGATACCTTAAGACACCTTTTTTCTACATCCCAATGACTCTCAAGAGGCTTTGACATGAATTGGCTCAATACACTGATTGCATAAGCCAGATCTAACCTAGTTGTAGTCGAGTAAATTAGACTCCCAATAGGTTGTATAAACAATGTTGCATTTGCCTCCTTCAAACCATCATCACTATGAAGTTTTGTATTCTACTGTAATGGCATTGATGCAGCTTTGCACTAATCCATCTTAAACTTTTTCGGTAAACTCCTGACATACTTACCCTGTGACAGAAAATTCTAGTCTGAATCTCTACAGAACTCAAGACCCAAACAATATCCTAGCTCTCCAAAGTATTTCATCTCAAAAACTTGTGACATATTCTCTTTGATTTCTTTAATGATTTCATCAGCATTTCTTGTAATGATAAGATCATCCTCATATAAATAAATCAAAATAATGCGCCCATCATTATCAAAAATAGTATGCATATTATGATCATTCTTTCTTATTTTATAACTGTGATGTAGGAAAAATGAATCAATTTTATCATACCATGACCTAGGTGCCTGTTTTAATCCATACAATGCTTTCTTCAATCTGCAGACTAAATGTTCTTTCCCCTATTTAACAATTCCCTCATGTTTCTCTAAATATACTTCTTCTTTCAACTCCTCATTTAAAAATAGAGATTTCACATCTAGCTGGTGTATCATCCATTGACATTTGGTATCTAACGCAATTAAAATTCTGATTGTGTTTAGTTTAGCTACAGGGGAAAAAGTTTCCTCATAGTCTATACCTTCTTTCTGTGAGTACCCCTTTCCAACTAGCCTAGCTTTATTTTTATCTATACTCCCATCTGCTTAAAATTTACGCTGGTATAGACATTTTCAACTTATGGGTTGTTTGCCTTCAGGTAATTCAACTAAAACCCAAGTTTATGTTTTTTAAGTATTGATTCATATTCCTCTTCCATGTCTACCCTCCATTCATTATATTGACGGGCTTCTTTATAACTAGAGAGTTTGAAAAAATTTAACATACTAGTTATGAAAGCATTTTCCCTATATATTGCTGGAAATTGAGTTTTCCTACCTGATCTCCTAAGTGGTGGAGTGGCTTCAAACATGTTCTGGTCCTCCCTTTACGGACTTGGGTTGGATACTGCATCTATATCATCTGCTTCTTCCTTTTTCTGTTATTGTTTCTCATGGTTGTCCCATGTTTCATCACTCCCTTCTTCCATCAACAAAGTAATGTCCCATTCTTCATTGTTGTTATCATATTTTCCATCATGAACCTACTCATGGAAAACTACATCTCTACTTGCAAATACTTTATGAGTAGAGGGATCAAACAATTTATAAGCTTTAAACTCAGTACAATACCAAAAAAAGTGCATATAATGGCCTTTGAATCCATTTTATTCCTATCCTCCTTTGGAACATGAGAAAAATATTTGGAGCCAAAAAATTTTAAATGTTTAACTCCAGGCTTAAAACCTAATAAAGCTTCGAAAGGAGTTTTAAATTCAAGACTTTTTTTTGGACTCTTGTTCTTCAAATATATTGCAGTATTTATTGCTTCCACCCAAAAACCATTAGACAGAATATTACCTTTTAACATGCTTTGAGCACACTCCACAAGGGTTATGTTCTTCCTCTTTGCAACCCTATTCAGTGGAGGAGTGTGAGATACTGTAAACTGTTGCAATATCCCATTGTACTTGCAATGTTTTATGAAAGTAGCCTTCTTGTATTCTCCCCTTGGTCCGAGCGGAGAATTTTGATGAATTTACCTTTTTTCTTGTCAATCATGCTTCTGAATTGTTTAAATTATTCAAAAGTATGACTTGTTTACTGAGAAAATATACCCACGTGAATATCATACAACCATGAACAAATAATAAGAAATAATAAGCACCTCCCATTGACCTTGTCTGCATTGGCCCACATAAATCAGTGTGCACTAACTCTAGTATATCTCTCTTCTTTCTATCTACATTTATAGGAAACTAATATTTGTGCATCTTCCCAAGAGCACATGCTTCACAATAAACATGGACATGCTTTAAAATAGGGATACCATTGACCATACCTATTTTTTGAAGTAGCACTAGATCATTGAAATTAATATGGTTGAATCTTTGATGCCATAAATATTCTGCAGTCATACCTGATGATGTCAATGCTTGGTGTGGCGTGCTTCTCACATTTAAATTGTACATACCTCCCACTCGAATCCCTTATGCAATTGTATTCATATAATCCGTTAGACCTTTAATAACAAAATAAGACTTAAAAAATTGTGCCTTAAGATTCTGATTTGTTATCATAGAAACAAAGATCAAATTCTTTGTTATTCCAGGTACATACATTACATTTTGGATATGCCTAATATTTCCATCAAGAAATATGACTGAAACATTACCATACACTTTGATTTGGTACCCTCTTTCATCACCAAGATATATTTTTGCACCATTGTTGGTTTCTTTGAAGTTTTAAAACCACTGTCTATTACCTTTCATGTGAGTGGAAGCTCCTGAATCCACAAACCATGTATATGCTTCATCATTCTCATCAGAATCATCCATAAACATTCTGAGGTATTGATTATCATTATCATCAGCAAAGTGTCTTGCATGCCTCTTATGTCTATGTTGAATTTCTTCAACCCTCTTTTTATGACAATTCCTTGCAATATGACCAAATTTACCATAGTATAAACATTTGGTTCCTGAATTGTTTCTGTTTGAAGACATACCTTGATATGGCATACCTTGAGGTTATTTCTCTATGGTGTACCTATGTCTTTTTCTCCTGCATTTTACTTCCCTTTGAAGGGTTTCTTCTTTGCCATGAAATAAATATCTTAACTCTGGGGTTTTAGAGTCATCCATATTTCTTCCTCTTACATCAGGATCCTAGTCAATTCTTCAAATTTGGGGCTTTCTCTCTCACATTCAAGCTTGTGCTGAACATCTGATACTCATCAATCATACCATTCATGGTAATCATGACCAGATCAGTGTTTGACATTTCCTCCCCGATGTCACCAAGCATGTCTTTGAAGTCCTTGATGCGAGAGATGAATGCAAATACTAATTCATTCTCCTCCATTTTAATGGAGAGAATATTTATTTTCAGAAACAAAAGATGAATTGTGTTTTTGATCTCGTACAGATCCTTGAGGTTGTCCAAATATATTTTTTTATTTACACCCTATGATGTGAGGGATTATGCAGTCCTTGACTGACAGTTTCAATAGCACTTTATCCTTGTTCTCCCTCTTCTCCCAATCCTAAAGTATCGTAACTAATCTGTGCTAGGTAAAATTGACTCGGGATAGAGTTAATGTTGACTAGGGTAAATAGTAGTGGTTTTGGGGCACATGGTATTATGCACCCATGGTTTTCAGCCCATGGTATTGCATGTAATGGAGCCTATAAAAGGTTGGGAATACTTCATTGTAATGTAGGCTTGGAGGTGAGCGGTGAAGGCTCACTTCGCTGGATTGGCCAGGGTTTTGGCCAATGCTTAATGAAATTTCATTGATTGGGTTTTTCCCTAGATTTTGGGTTTTCCTGGATAAACATATTTGTTTATGATTATGATTTTTTGCTAGCTATTTTATGTTTTTTTGTTCCTCTTGGTAAATTTATTATTTCTTCAGTAAATTCTAACAAATGGTATCAGATACATTGAATTTCGTTGTGCTAGGAGAGAAAAGTCTGTCAAAATGAGAGAGGACTATGAACCATGTATCTGAAGAGAACTCCTAGGGGACTAGAGGTTACAAAGGCTGGTGACCCATGTAATCTAATAGATGGGTTCTTTTTATATGGACATTTATTTCATATGTACAAAGACAATAACAATGAAACCAAAAAAAATATTATTATTATTATAATGGAGTTAATTTATTACATGCTTTTGGGCATACTTATGTAAAACCTGGTATGGCATGCGTACCCCTAGGTAATCAATGGTAAAGTCTGGGTTACATCTAGGTGATAGGGGGGGATTTCAAGTTAACAATTACCTGGGTAAAAAAAAAATTGAGGGGGGAAGAGCTAGAGTGAGCAGGGTTGTCTCACTTAGCAATTTTGGCTGGATTTAGTCAAGAAACCCCAAGTCAAATTTAAGGGGGGAATTGTTAGGTAAAATTGACTCGGGATATATTTAATGTTGACTAGCGTAAATCGTAGTGACTTTGGGGCACATGGTATTGTGCACCCATGGTTTTCAGCCCATGGTATTGCATCTAATGGAGCCTATAAAAGGCTGGGAATACTTCATTGTAATGTAGGCTTGGAGGTGAGTCGTGAAGGCTCACTTGGCTGGATTGGCTAGGGTTTTGGCCAATGCTTAATGAAATTTCATTGGTTGGGTTTTGCCACAGATTTGGGGTTTTCCCGGATAAACATCTCTGTTTATGTTTATGATTTGTTGCTAGCTATTTTATGGTTTTTTGTTCCTCTCGGTAAATTTATTATTTCTCTGGTAAATTATAACAATCTGCCTCCTTCAACTATAGGTTTCAATTCATCGCCATTCATGATCCCCCATTCACTTTTCCTCTCCAGCAAATTCAGAAACCTGAATTTCCAATTGGAATAATTAGAACCGTCGAGATTATTTCTCTCGTTCAAGTATGCCTTGACCATTTGGTTATTCATCTTCACAAAACAGACTCCAACCTCCAGAAAATTATAAAATCACCAGATCAACCCCACATCCTCAAAGGGCTATGAAAAAAATTTCTTGATTTACAAAACAACCTTTAAATACAAAGACCCTTTTTTCCTTTAAAAAAAAATAAATTAACCCCCTTTTCCACCGAATTACAATACAGTGCCCTCAAATAAAAAACTCACTTTCTTTCTAGAAGGAAGGAAATGTGAATACATTTCCCATTTTGACAGATTTCTCATCGGTGTCAAACATTAATGCCTTTAGAAAACTAGATCATTCGTGTCAGATGGGAACGCCTCTCAAAATAGAATATGAACATGAACATATGCCAGGATTATGAACATGTCATTGCATTTTGGAGATGGTTAATGTTTTAATAAAAAAAACTTGACACCTGATCTCTTGAGAAGATCAAATAACAAGGGGCCTCCACGTAAAGTGTTGCAACTATGATGCTCCACTTCCTCCACACATCTCTGTGGCCTCCACGCTCACAATGGCCTTCCACATAGGCTCTCTAGGCTCGGCCTCCAAAAGTATTCTCCCTCTGATGCAACTTTTTCCTCTAGGATTCAACCACACAGCTCAAACCACACATCTTAGCATGATTTGGATGCACCTCAAAGCTCAAATGACCTCCTTCCATGACCTCCTTCAGTCTTCACCACAATCCAGCAGTGCTCCTTTGACATGAGCTCACAGTCTCCTATTACGATCTCACAAGCTCCTTTAGCATGGGCTGCCACAACCTTCACGCAAGCTAAGCCTCCATAGCCTCAGTGTTCCTCAGCCTATGGGCTCCACGCAGCCTCCAGTTAACAGGATTTCTCCCTGTGGTGAGCAAAAGCTCCATGGCCTTCTCAACATAAAAAGCTTCTCCCTTCTCTGCCATGTTGTTCCTCTAGTACAAGCTCACAGGCTCAGTGTTGGTCCAATCAAAAAATCTATGCTGACAGTAGCGAAAAAAAATGTTATAAGTATGGGGGAATCATCGCCCTTTTTCCTCACGGATCATCGTTCATCACCACCATTCTACCTCCAAATTGAGTGCTGATCCAACAACCTTACAAAGAAAAAAACTTTGTGTCCTCACAACTAGGAACCTCTCTCCTACCACCTAGACTCTCACAGAAGGATCAAATCACTCTTGCTTTGACTCACCAACCCGAGAGACACTCATAACACTCACATAGGGATCAAATCACTTTAATCATTCTCCATTATCTTCAACACGGACACGTTTTACTATCTCTGAGCATGAGTACCCCCACCTCAGAATGAGCTTTCTTTCTGAGCTCTTCCATTTGTTTTTAGCAGGCTTCAATTTTGTGATCTCCTCCAAAGTCCTCGCATGAATATTTCTATACACTTAATACATTATGGCCATCATGTACCCCGTATGACCTCATATATTAGGGGGAATATTTTATAGCATCATTTTCCACCCATTTATACTTGATGGTCTAAGTTATGGCCTTGGGAAGCCCTTTCCTTTTAGACTTGGTCCTTTTTCTAAAAAACATTATTTTAAATTACATACGTGACTCTGACCTTCAAAAATCACATACACATGCGGGTCCATATATACCCAACACACGTATATAATTTGAAATATGAAAAATTATAAAATACCTATTTTTTGGGTGAGGTTTATTGGTTACACTGAAAGCCCACCTACAAGAGATCGTGGCCTACTTGTATCCCAACTAAAACAACTATTTTGGGTTGGTATAATTACACCTCATGGGATGGCCTAAGGAGAGGAGAAAGATAGGATATTGATATTATAGCCACTTGTTCCTTGATCAAGTTTGATTTATTTTTGTGCCTCCTACACTTCGAGGTATAGGAAACCCTTATTTTTTCATAGATATGTTCATCTCCTTTATATGACATCTATGTGCATGCATTTGTAAGAGGATTATTGAGGCTTGGGTTGGATGTATCCGGAGTACAGTTTCGCTTGGAGCCATGGTTAAATCAGGTGATATTTTTCCACATTTCTTTGCAAACATCAATAAAAAAGATTTTTCTTATTGTTGATAGTTATGATCTTTATTCTTTGACTCATGTTATGATCTAATTATGTGTGATTTCATGTTTTATATCTATATGATTATATGATCTAACATTCATATCTTGAATATGCTTTGAACTATTGCTAGTATATATTATTTTCTTGAATGAGTTTCAGGTTTTAAAGCATTGGAGGAAGAATAGGGTTTGAACCATATGGGAACACCTTTAAATGTATGACCTACGGGTACTATGTCTTCATCCCACTTTAGTAGTTTAAGCATTAGGACTACTTGTTTTCTTTCTTCTTGCTGTTGAATGTCCTTTGCTCTAATGGGGTTTCCAACCCAGACCCTAGGGTTTTTTATCTCGTAACAGATGGATCCATACCTAAGCCAACCTAATTTCTGATGAGTGGAAGGATCCTTTGATGCAAGGAGATGAAGCACTGTGATGGTCATAAGTGGTTTTTTTTATTTTCTAGGTTTTTTATTCATTTTCTGAGTGAGGTGCTTATTGTTTTTTTGTGTTGATTATTCTGTAGGTACCTCATGGAGACCCACCATAGGATGTTTCTGCTAGTGTTGCTTCCCTTCTGGATTCCTCTGGTGATATTTAGGACCATACTTCATCATTCACCTCATGCATTTTTTATGCGTTGGTTTAAGGCACATATTTTCTACATGAATTCATCATCTTCCTCTAGCAGTTCCCTTATTGTATTTTTGGAGCTCAAATGTCCTAATGAATGAAGAATAAGGGTGTATGGATGCTAGGGGTTGTGTTAGGAAGTGAATGGAGTGGTGTGGTGGAGTATTATATGATAGAAGAGGCCATCAATGAGGATTTAGATAAACTATCTCACAGTGGCGAAATAGAGGGTTTGAAGAGTGAATATTTATGCATGGGATGGAGTGATGGTTAGGGATGGTAGACATAGGTAAAAAAATGAATTTTAATGTATATTTGAGGGTTAGGTGGCCTTGGTTGAGATTATTCATCCTCGGGTGACTTTCCTATAGCATTACATGGTTTCCTATAGAACTACAAGAAATCATGTAGTAGCCTAGGACATCTTGTAGCACTGTAGATAGTTAGAAAAAAAATGGAATTTTTGCTCACCTATTGGGAGATATGGATGAATTAATGCATGTTGGGGTTGGACATGGAGTGGATACGTAGAGGAGAGAGAGAGAGAGAGAGAGAGAGAGAGAGAGAGAGAAAGAAAGAAGGAAAGTTTCTCCGTCTATCCAAATTGTCCCCGATCATCAACCTATAAAACAGAAGTAGATTAGTTCACAAGTGTAGTGTCATTCTTTTGAATTTTTTTCTTTTGTTTTTTCCTTTTTATTTTTGGAGTCATTTGGGTTACCTCAACAAGGGTTTTCACCCCACAAGCCTACCTTGGATGCCTCAAAGAGATTTTCACCCAAGGATATTTTATTTCTCTGTTTTTTCTTTTTCTTTTTTGCTCCTAAGGGTTTCCTCATGGAGGTTTTCAACCCAGGAGTTGGCCTTGGATGCCTTAGAAAGGTTTTCACCCAAGCCTCTATATTTTTATTTTTTCTCTTTTTCTAGGAATATGAGGGGTTGGAAACTATATATCTTCGAATTACATTCACCTCTATATTTATTGTATTGATAAATTCATCCTTAAGGAGGGTTTTCTTGTACATATTTAGCCTGTAACCATTGACAAGAAGAGGGATCCCCTCCTCATCTATGGTTCTAATATGAAAAAAACCATTTTCATGGAATTTCTCCACTTGATAAGTTCCTAGCCATCTGTTCATTAAATTTCCCTTAAAGTCCTTGAATATGGAGTCATAGAGCAAAGCCCAATATCCTTCCTGAAATGTCTTCTCTTTGATGTGTTTTTCATGGAAAATTTTTCTTTACAACTAGATCACTTATGTGTGAAGGAGGGCCTACATTCTAAATTCATCCAAACCATTCAGCTAAAGAAAATTTTCTTGTTGTGCCTTTGTGATGTCCTTGTCCAAATGAGCTTCCATCCTATGGGTGTTATACTCAAACTCAATGGAAATCAAATATTTCTTCCCATAAACTAGATCATATGGAGTAAACCCTGTGGTTATCTTCCAGGTGGTATTTTAAGCCCAAGTGGCCTCCACCAATCTGTCTGGCCAATATTTCCTGTTGTTTCTCACAACTTTGTTGAGGATGTTCTCCAAGCCTCTATTTTTCACTTCCACCTGACCATTTGCTTAAGGATGATAGGAAGTGGAAGTCTTGTTCTTTATCTTTTGCTGCCTCATGAGGTTCTCACTGAGATGATATGTAATTTGAGCTCCCTAGTTGGTGACTACCTATCTGGGGTATCCAAACATGTAGAACACATTCTCTCTCAAAAACTCAGGTACCTTCTCTTTTGTTGTTACATTTCCAACCCTTGTTTCATCTCACTTGGTCAAGTAATCGGTGCAGACTATGATATATTTCTTCTACTCGAATGGTGGATCGATGGGTCCAATGAATTCAATGCCCCACTTTTCAAATGGTTCTAAAGCCACCTAAGGTTGTAAACGAATTTCATCCCTCGATGTAGGTCTCCCCATCCTCTGACATTGATCATATCTACTGGTGTATCTCTTGGAATCCTGGTGGAGGGTAGGAAAATAATATCCTGCTTGCAAAGCTTTTAATATTTTCCTGTTAGCAGCAAAATGACCCCCACAGGGACCATCCTCACATGTTGAGAGGATTTCAAATACCCCCTCTTCCCTCACACATATTCTGATAATTTTATCCTGGCCCAATTTGAAGAGATTGCCACCAATCCAAGTGAAAGGGGCGATTTTCCTTATAATTCTTCTCTTTTATTTAGATGAGAGGTTTGGAGGAAACGTCCCAACAACCAAGTAGTTAGATATGTTATAAAACCAAGGAGAGAGTGTTGATATAGCAAATAGATGTTCATACTGAAGCTGAAAATCCACAATTCCCTCCTCATCTGCAGATAAAGTTAGTCTAGATAAGAAATTTGCAACAAAAAAAAATTCCTTTCCTGGTTTATCAACATTATTCAAATCAAATTTCTGTAATAACAACAACCATCTAATGATTCTAGCATTGACATTATTTTTATTCATTAATTACTTGATTGTTGCATGGTCAACATGCACAAAGGTTTGATAACCAGTAATGTAGTGCCCAAATTTATTTAGGGAATGGAAAATGGCTAAGAGCTCATTTTCACTAACAATATAGTTAATTTTAGCTTTGGACATATTATTCCTAATGAAATAAATGGCATAGGGTAATTTGTCTTCCAATTTCCCCAGGGCTGGCCCCACATCTTTATCTGATGCATCTGTATGAATGTGGAAGGGTAGAGCCCAATTGGGACTTCAAATAATAGTGGTAGTGGTTAGATTTTCCTTGATGAGATCAAAAGCCTCATGACAGAAGATAGACCAAAAAAACTCAGAATCTTTGGTCAAATCGGAATAATGTCGAAGACACTTTGCTAAAGTCCTTAATAAACCTCCTATAGTAGCCAACCAAACCTAAGAAACTTTTGACATCTTGCTTCTTTTGAGGAATATACACCATTTTTATGATGGTGATTTTGTTTGGTTCTACCTCTATTCCTGCTTCTGAGATTTAATGGCCTAGGAATATCCCTTCCCTTTTTATAAATTCACACTTTTCAGGACATAGGGAGAGATGCAATTTAATCCACTTCCTCAACACTTTTCCTATATTGGAGAGAGCCTCCTAGAAATCATACCCATAAGGTGTGAAATTGTCCATGTAGATCTCTACCGAATCATGGACCAGTTTAGAAAAAATGCTTAGGACTGCTATCTGGAAAGTAGCAGGGGCATTGCACAGGCCAAAGGGAAGGAATTTTTAAAAGAAGGTGCCCCATGGAGATGTGAGAGTGGTCTTTTCCTGGTCCTCAGTGCTGATGTGAATCTAGTTATACCCATTGAATCCATCTAGGAAAGAGGAAAACTTATTTCATGCAAGACCATCCAGGACTTGATCAATGAAGGGAAAATGGAAATGGTCCTTTTTAGTGGCTTTGTTTAGTTCTCATTAGTCAACACATATTCATCACTTCCCATTTTTAATTGGGACTAGAGCAAGAGGAGACACCCACTCACTGTCCGATATGGGGTAGATGAAACCTGCATCCAACAACTTTTGCATTTCATCCTTCACTGTGTCTTTTAAGGCTACGTTCATCCTCCTTTGGATCTAGTGCACACACTTGCATACCTCTTTATTATAAATATCATTTGTGCACACCAAGGGATGCACCCCTTTCATTTCCTTGTACTTCAAAGCAAAATATTGTAAGTTTTCCTTTAGGATCTTCCACAGTTGCTCTTCTTATTTTCTCAAGAGGGATTTAGATGGGCCAAATTCCACAACCTTGGTGGCTTTAGAGGTTGAGTCAAATGAGTGCAACTTAATCCAAGGGTGGCTTTCTAATTCTCTCACTAGGTCATCAAGTGGAATGGTAGTGGGGGGATGGATTTGAATGATGTGGTCAATGATATCATCCTCATCGGGTTCCCCCCCTCTAAAAATAGTATCCATGGTACAAATGGGGTAAGGTATGGTACTATACACTTCATCCTCTTCTTCATCATCCTCCAACCACAAGGGTAGTTCATGGTCAATGGAAGGTTTTGCAGGAGGATATAACTCCAGTTGTTTGGACAAGGGCCCATTCTTGATAGTCATGTTGCCGTCCCTACAACTGAGATAAACATTGACAGTGGTCAACCAAGGTCTTCCTAAAATGAGAGGATATCCCTTAAACTTGGTTTTTGGCTCGAGGACCAGGAAATCTGTGGGGTACTCCCAAGATTCAATCGAGATGATAACGTCGTCAACAATTCCTTCTAATGGTACTATGGATCTATCTGCAAGTTGCAAAACAGTGGTGGCCTTTCTCAAGGCTCCTTGGAGGATGAGTTTAAGTATATTTTCCCTCTTCATCACATTGATGGCAGCCCCAAGATTAATTAGAGTGTGGGGGAATATGACACCATCGATGTGTGCATCTACTTCTGGACTTACAGAGTCTAGGTACTTCAAGAAGATCACCCTTCCCAACATTAAGTCAGGCAGTTATCCCACAACATTGATGGTGGGGGTATCTTTCTTATTTCTCCTAGGATTTTTAAAGAATTTTTATTTGATGAGCCTATTGTAAATAGGGACATCCTTAATGGCCTAGAGAAGGGGTATTTTCACACTGAGGGATGCACCCCTTTCATTTCCTTGTACTTCAAAGAAAAAGATTATAAGTTTTCCTTTAGGAGCTTCCATAGTTGCTCTTCTTATTTACTCAAGAGGGATTTAGATGGACCAAATTCCACAGCCTTGGTGACTTTAGAGGTTGAGTCAAATGAGTGTAGCTTAATCCAAGGGTGGCTTTCTGATTCTCTCACTAGGTCATCAAGTGGAATGGAAGTGGGGGGATGGCTTTGAATGATGTGGTCAATGATATCATCCTCATCGGGTTGCCCCCCTCTAAAAATAGTATCCATGGTACAAATGGGGTAAGGTATGGTACTATACACTTCATCCTCTTCTTCATCATCCTCCAACCACAAGGGTAGTTCATGGTCAATGGAAGGTTTGGCAGGAGGATATAACTCCAGTTGTTTGGACAAGGGCCCATTCTTGATAGTCATGTTGTCGTCCCTACAACTGAGATAAAAATTGACAGTGGTCAACCAAGGTCTTCCTAAAATGAGAGGATATCCCTTAAACTTGGTTTTTGGCTCGAGGACTAGGAAATATGTGGGGTGCTCCCAAGATTCAATCAAGATGATAACGTCGTCAACAATTCCTTCTAAAGCTACAATGGATCTGTCTGCAAGTTGCAAAACAGTGGTGGCCTTCCTCAAGGCTCCTTGGAGGATGAGTTTAAGTATAGTTTCCCTCTTCATCACATTGATGGCAGCCCCAAGATTAATTAGAGTGTGGGAGAATATGACACCATCGATGTGTGCATCTACTTCTGGACTTCCAGAGTCTAGGTACTTCAAGAAGATCACCCTTCCCAACATTAAGTCGGGAAGTTATCCCACAACATTGATGGTAGGGGTATCTTTCTTCTTTCTCCTAGGATTTTTAAATAATTTTTATTTGATGAGCCTATTGTAAATAGGGACATCCTTAATGGCCTAGAGAAGGGGTATTTTCACACACAAGTTTTTCAATTCTCCTAGGATTTCATTCTCTTCTGGGGTGTGCAGACTAGGGTGGGTTAAGTGCTCTAGAAAAGTAGGTTGATTGGTCTGAGGATTTCTTTCTTCCTTTTCCCCCTCAACCTCTACAAGTGGAGATGGAAGATAATTGTATGGAAGTACTCTTCTAAATATAAGGTTAATCTCATGTATATCAACAACATAATTTTTATAAGATGTTTCCCCACTGTAAATATGTTGTTCTTGTTTGTTTTTCAGGTTTGGATTGCGATTAGCGGGCATCTGAGGAAACTTAGGTGGAGTGGAATGAGAGATATGAGGTTGAGGTTGGTGTGGAGGTAGTAAATCAGATGGTTGGTTGTGTTGGGGCCTCTAGCCTTGTGATGGATTGCTCCACTGAGGTGGTTGAGGAACATACTAAGGGAAGGGTTGGTTTATAGGTTGAGGGTGATATGAGGGGTATAAGGCCAAGTATCAGATGTAGGCCATGACGAAGGAGTGGATGGGTACCAATACTACATAGGTGCATTTTGGTTTGTATGATAGTAGAATTAAGGTGCACCTTGGATGCCCTGCTGATATGACCAAGGCCCTTGATGCCTTCTCTAATTTGTGAAACATAATTTCTCTAGTCCTCCTTCCCCACCTTGATATACAACTTTGAGACTAGGTAATGAAGGAAAATTATCTATGGCATGATTCTCTTCATTGACTAAGCAAACCTCTATGAAATTTAGTGGAAATTCATTTCCAGGGTGTTTTCTAGTACATCTAGGGAAAAAGATAGCCAAGGCCCTCTCTAATTATTTTTTCTTCCTCTTGATAAACATTGTGTCCATTTGAAAAGAAAAGGTGTGTATCATCTCACTTTTGAAGTCCTCCAACATATTTCTAATCTCATGCTTGATGGAGGTGGAAGAGGAAGGAGTGTTGGTGATGATTTGGCTAGCTCTACCTTTCTTCCTAGCTGCCCTAGAGTGGTTTCTAAAGACACTTTTGATGTCCTCATAAGTTAGCTGGTAGATGTATCCTCTAGAAAAAATATTAAGGGTTTCTATCACCTCTTCTATGATCCCTCGGAGAAGTACCAATTTTAGTGATCTGGGATCAAGGGTGCAGTTGGTTCTTTTATAGTTCAGCTAGAATCTTTCTTCATAATCCTCCAAGGAGTCATTAGGTCCCAGAGTCATGCTAAATATATCATCATTGATATTTTTGGACCTCCAGTAGTCTCTATATTTTTTTGTTGAAGGAATCTTGCATCTGTGCCTAGGTAGTGATATTGTTCCCAGGAAAACCCATGAACAATCATAAAGTTGCATCCTTGAGGGTGGATGGAAACAGTTTTATCTTTTTGTCATTTGAGGCATAGTCATAAGTCCTATAGACAATAGAAAACTCAAACATGAAGGTGTCATGATCCTAAGAAGTAAGGCCATGTAAATGTGAAAGGGTTGAGGGACTAATGTTCTTCATTCTAGTTTCTCCATCATTTTCTCTAATGGGAAAGACTCTTTGGGCCCTATTTTCAGCCATGGTTTGAATTGGTGAAGCAAGTTCCTCAAGTGAAGAAATTTCCACTTCTTCTCCAATACTTTCTTCAAATTTGTTAAGTAGTTTACCTATAGTGTGTTCTACCTCACAGTCACTGAAGATGATTGAAGGGTGACCGTGTGGGGATGTGGGGGGTTTTTTGTAAGAATTTTCCTTGGTTTTCCCTACTCCTACGAGGCATGAAAGTCAAATTGTTTTTGTATTTTTCAATATTTTAGAACTGAATGTAAAATAAAAATCAAAAAATAATCCTAATGCAGAAACAAACATCTACTTAGACACCTCCCCGGTAACAAGGCAAAATAGTAGTGAGCCCTTATATTGCGCCAAGAGTGCTACAACTCCTAGAGGCTACTCAAATTTACTTTATGAACCCATGGTTCATAAAAACTTGGAGGTGGCAGTGCTATATGCACAACAGATGATTTCCACTCATGTCATCCTCATATATGTTATACAATGAGGTCCTACTACTAGGGTTACTTCTAGGAAAGGAATTTTGTCACACTTCTAAATGTAATCTAATACTGGATAAAAATCATGACCATTACTCTATCAATAAGGAAACAAACTACTCTACACCACACTGATTCATCTAGCTATTTGCAAGAAAGAGAAATTAACATGTATGCTAATGCAAGAAAGGAAATTACACTAAGTGGAATTCATAAGCTAGATTGCTAACTTGAATTGCAGAAAATGAAACTAATCTAGAGCACACATATTAAATCAAATGACAAAATAAGTCCTATATACGTATGCTTAGCTATTATGTTTAACGATGCATCTAGTAATGAACTAATCACACTCCAAAATGACTCTGTTTTGTAGGAAAATAATGAGGCAATGAAGTGGTCTAAGAGGGACCCTAGACCCAAAGGTTCCGAGCTAAAGGTCTATTGGTGAGTTGGATAGTATTAGATGAGGTGAAAGAGATTTTTTGGTCTAAAGGAGAGAGTGCTTGGCATTGCTACAAGAAGCTACTACAATATTTCATGTAGTGTTACAGGATGTCCTGAAATGCTACAGGAAACAGGTTGTGTGGAGTTTGAGGCTAGAAATGGTGAGGAAAAGGTTAGGAGAGGTGGGGTGAAGGTGGATATAGGTAGATGAAGGGTATCCAACCCCTTCACCAAGCTCATAACTCTTCACTAACCCTTTATTTCACCCTTAATGTGGCTCTCGATGATGTGGTGGTGATCTCCAAAATCAAGGTTGTAGATGACTTGGATGGAAGGTGGTTGATGAAGGGTGAAGAATAAATATGATGGTGTATAAGGGGCTCTCCTCTGTTGCTCTATTAAAACCTACAATAAAAATACATGTTCATACATTCATAAATGACAAAATTATCATAAAAATGGTGGAAAAGATGAGTTGAATTTACATAAACCTACCTATGTAACTCAAACAGAACTCTCCCTCTGCATATACAACATGATCATGATAAGAAAAGTAAACTAGATTTTCCAAGAACTCATAAACTAAAAATACATTTTGGTCTGTGATGGAAGTCCTTCCTCCTCAAGCTCCAATGGAAGAGGTAAGAGAGATAGGATTAGGACACAATTTTCAGGTTTTATATGCAACCCAACATAAAATGAAGGAAACTAACTATTGCAGCATGAAAAAAAAAACACAAGTACACGAGAGACTGGGATAATGGATTGGGCCCTAATTGATAAGTTGAGCTCCCTAAAACTAACTTAGTGGAGAAGAAACCAAATGCTCATTTGATTTCATAACCAGCCTTGTACATAACATATGAAAGTGAGAAATTTTTAATCCAAAAGCCCAGAGTTCTCTAGCTACCTCCAAAATTTGAGTCCTAGTGAGCTCTTTCTTTTCCCTTTTTATGCTAAAGGGTAGTTACCAACGGCTCCCTAAAAATTAGGTATTTGTTCCCTTGGCTCTCGAGAGAATTGGAGCTTGGCTCCCTTTGGTCTTTCACTTGCTTGGTTGCCTTCGATTTCGAGTTGTTGGAGGAGAATATTGAGGAAATATTGGTTACCTTTAAGAGTTAAGGAGGTGGTCAACCCTCCTACAATCACTCCTTTTTATCTACTCAGAGCCCTGATTGTGAAATGTTCCTAAAAAATGGCATTATTCCTCTGATTTTCCTAAATTTAAGCCACATTTTTCCTCGAAGCATGACAACCCTTAATACACCATTCTCACTAAGAAACATATGACAACATGGAATTAAATGTGAGAGACAGAGAGAGAGAATAATTAATCTAAAAAGGCGACAATTAACCCATTATAATGTGCCTAATGATGGTGCTCATCACTCATAAGCAATTAGGCTTCGATAAAAAATTGGCAACTCCGTTGGAGAATGTCTCATTCTTCATCATCTCTTTTTTTGACTTTTTGAAACTTTTCTCACAGCCTTGTCTGAGTGTTTGAAAGTAGTTAAAGGTTAGGATTTTTTGGATTGTTTGATTTTATTTTTATTTTTTATAAAATTTTCTTGGTATGTGCATTTTATCTTTAGCAATAGCGTGCATATCTGCACACTTATTCCTTAGCACCAGTGTGTTTGCGCATTGAGTCAAACTGGTTTTCTACGCAAATTTTTGAAAAATTGGAAATTTAGGGATTTTTTAACTCTTCTTTATTTTGATCACTACTCATAGGTGTATGAGTGATAATCGCCTTTGAGTGTCATCTCTTTTGATCTTCATAATTTGCACGAAATTTCATTTTGATTTCTCTGTTAATGAAATCTCATATTACATTTCATCTCATTTTGGTTTTATAATTTTTGTGAAATTTCCTTTATTTACACTTGATTGGTTCTTTCATTGCATTAGATAAAGAAGGTATTAGTTATTTCACTGATCCAAAATCATCTTGAGTTTGTTTTGAATAGTTCTATTACATATTTTACATTCTAAAAAGTCAACCATAGATTTAGATCAGTGCCTTTTGAGGAAAATCACTTATCTTTACATTTTTTGGTTTTGAGTTTTTGTTGGTTTTTTTATTTATCAAGAAAGAGTCTTTAAATTTTTCAATTACTTTTGTGAGTCTCTTTTCTTTCAGTGAATCTCATCATATATTTATTTATGCATGTTGCAAATATTTATTTCATCGATTGAAAATCTCGTGTCTCTCATTAAAAGATAGTCTTGAATTGAATTTGCATGTTTCTATGCTTGTTTTAAACATAAAAAAGAAAAAATTTCTTGGAATTATTTTCATTAGTATTTTCTTGTTGGAAATTAGTGCATTAGAGAATTTTCTATGTTTTATCTTATTTATCAATTATTGCATTATTGGAAGTGAATGGAACCTCTCTCCTTACTTTAGTTAGGATTCATCGAAGTGAAAAAATTGCAGTGTCTTATTCGATTGCATTCAATTTTGAGTCAGGTTATAGCACTTTCGGTTTCATCTGCATCAACCTACTGAGTAAACAATAACTTAAAAAAAATGATAATAAAATAAGTTATACATTTCATATTTCTAGGGCTCATTACGCCTACATTAGATGAGATTGTATAGAATTGGAATAGGAAAGTGAGTTAAATTTCCAAAGCTGCAAAGAAACAATAGAATCTTGTGGTAGGGAGTAAATCCGTCTATTACAGATTGACTATGGGAAGCTCCTCTTATACATGAGTAAACAAAATATCATATCGTACCCAGTGAATTGATCGACCCCACATCGTTGGTTATGGTAGTTTGATTTTCACACATTACAAACGGCGTCGAAAGGTGCTTGGGAGTCACTTGAAGGATAAACCTTAGATTGACTATGTTGAGGAACCTTCAAGGGGATTGAGATTTTTTACTCTGCCCTTGCATGTACGCTCGATCTCCGAATATCCCCTTGGGTCAAGTTATTGTATGTGGTGAGCTTAGAGACCATTATCTTAGGGATTTTTACCCAAGGTGATGATGGGGTAGAAGTCTATGTTGTACCTGGAGCAGACGTTGACTAGACTCACTTGGACCTTTTTGGGGGGTATTTTAC
Source organism: Pinus albicaulis (assembly GCA_034641835.2). Classification (NCBI taxonomy): domain Eukaryota; kingdom Viridiplantae; phylum Streptophyta; class Pinopsida; order Pinales; family Pinaceae; genus Pinus; species Pinus albicaulis. Next base: position 696,259,949 of record CM076571.1, on the reverse strand, counting down.
TCGAGATGGAATAAGTGAAGTTACTTGTACCAAATTGTGGCCATTAAGCAGGTTGTCAACATAACTGATTCCACATAAGCCACTTTTCACATTTATCTTCGTGATGTTGGGTTTCATCACCAACTAGTGATTTAGTTGTGAGAATGTTGTTTGCATGGTTTTACTCCTTAGATTTACTAGCATGTTTTATTTGTTTATCTTAATTTTTATAGACCTTAAGTGTGGATTGTGAATTTGGATTGTTAACATTGTTAAAATTTTAACTAAAATTTACTAAATTTAGATCTAATGGATAGGAATTTACCAACCAAGGAACCCCTCTTAATGGGAATCATAGTCCTTTTCCTTGATTTGTAAATGTTGGTCATCCTTATATGGCTACATTGTCATTACCTAGATTTACCATAGGTTTACCGGTATGGTCGTTTTCAACTTAGTTGGCCTCAAATACTCAATTTTTCCACCTCAACTATATGCTTCACCTCAATCGAGTTCACCTCCTCAACATCACCAACCTCATGTTGAACCTTTACCATCTTCACCCATCATGTCTTCCTCCATTTCTTCTCCTTTGCTTAGTAAAAGCCTTGATGCTAGTAACCAAGTGGCCAATAAGAAGAAGAAATGGGAGAAGAAGAAGAAGAAAAATAATAAAGAATTCAACCAACCAACCATCATTGTAAGTATCGGTACTGTTGAGGAAGCCTCCAACATTCATCGCAAGCCCAAATACCCTTGCAAACTTTTTATGGGTGACCACTTCCTTATCAAATTTCCCGGTATTCATAAGTTCTTGGAAGTATGATCTAAATATTATCAACAACTTACTATTCATACATTAACTAGCGATTGTCACGTTTCAAGGAAAAAGGGTAAAATTAGGATTCCTTATATTTTATTCGAAGGGAATCATGGAAATTATCTTTTCCCTCACATGGATGAAGACTCAAAATTGTTGGAAATTGGTTACTGTAAACTTTCTCCCAACCTAATGTCAGTTCATGAATTTATTGACCTAACTCCAAGTACAGACAGTCCCACTCTTCCACTGGAGAGTGAAACACATATAACTCAAGTTGATGAACCATTGGTTGTTCAAGTGGTTGAATTCATTCCATCTTCGGTCGATCCCACTCTCCCTTTAGATAGTGAATTTAATACCACTCAAGTTCTTATTTTTACTTCGGATTCTTCTACACAAGGTGGCATGTCATTTGTTTCCATAGAACCCCCGCCAAGTACTGAGGTTATTTCCTTTCATTGGATTAGACTGACAGAACCTCACCTCCCTTCTTTCACAAATTTTCAAATCATTGTGAATCCTTTTCGTAAGAATGTGTGTCGCACAAATCTAGATGAAGGTACTTCTATTAGTATTTTATCCTAAACCTCTTGGCAAGCTTTGGGTTCCCCTCATCTTGTTCTTGTTAAATATAATCTCTTAGATTTTAACATAACCATTAGTGAACCTTTATAGATCCTTCCTAAGTTTCCTATTACCTTGGAAGGTAAAATTTTCTGAATATATCTTATCGCAATCCAAGGGTCCTTGGATTTCATTTTCTCCTTGGGTGAGACTATTTCTATGAAATGAAAGTTATCTTTTCCACACTATTTTGAGTGATGTCTTTCCATCACAATGGAAACATTGTGAATATTTAAAATCTTTCATTTGTTGGTCTTGATTCAAATACCAACCATGTGACATCCCTGAATTTTCCTTATATGGAAGTGTTATCTACCGGACCACGAGTTATTTATGTGGCCACTGGTCCCATTCATTCAATTTCCAATGTAATTTATCCTCTCACCATTTTCTCAACTTATTTTTACTTAGATTTGGTAAGTGATATGGTGAACCACTCAATGGGGACATTTGAACCCAATTTTCTTATCCCTGTTGAGACCCTTGACATGTGTTCCTTCTATAGAACTATATGTCCTTCTGATGAAGACCTCTTGGAAGCCATGATCGAAGTGTGTCCATTGGCATGTGTTCCTTCCAGTTGGAAGCCATGATCAAGATCCCTATGAGGATGGTTCTTTTATTGTGTCAACCTCGTTAAAAAAAATGAAATAGATCCTGATGAGGATAGTTCTTTTAATGTGTCAACCTCGTTAAAAAATGAAACATGTCATCATGAGGATAGTTATTTTACTATGTCAACCTCATTAAAGAAGGAAACAGGTCTTCATGAGGATAGTTATTTTACTGTGCCAACCTCGTTAAAAAATGAAATATGTCCTCATGAGGATGGTTCTTTTACTTTGTCAACCTTGTTAAAAAATTAAACAAATCCCTTATGAGCATAGTTCCTTTTCTTGTGTCAAGCTCGTTACAAAATGAAATAAGGTTCCATGAGCATAGTTCTTTTCTTGTGTCAATCTCCCTAAAAAATGAAACAAATCCTCCCCTAATTGAGTTGAGTCTTTGACTAGATCTCATAAATGTTGAGTTGAGTCTTTGAAAGATCTCGTAAATATTTATTTGAGCCTTTCATCTAATCTCATAAACGATTTTTCATTCCATCCATCTATTAGTGACCCGTAGTCTACATAAGTGAACGAAATGAAGCTTGGGGGCATGTGGCTATAATCAATTCATTATCCTGGGCACATGAAAAATTATCTCAAGCATAGTTTTCCTTTGTTTCAAGCTTGTGTAAAAATGAAACCACTCTCAAGCACATTTTTTTCTATTTCAATATTGCATAAAAATGAAGCATGTCTCGAGTCTATTTTAGTTATTATTTTTAGGACTCACTAAACTCATGAATTTATTGAGTTATTTTCATCCTTTATTTCTTGTTAATTAAATTGAAATTTAGTGATATGAGTACACTTTTATCACTTTTTCAGAATCCTTAAAACTTACAGAAAAGAAAAATACTAGAGTTACCTTTAAGAAATTTTCTAACTCTCGAAACAATAAAATATTGCCGAGTATGCTTGTTTATTTTGAACTCGTTAAAGAAAATGAAAAAATGTATGCTTGATATAAGTTTACCCATTTTACGGATCATGTAGACTATTTACGAAAAATGTATAATTTTACTACTCATGGTCAAAAGAGGTATCTCCTACATTGTTTTACCATTTTCTAGGTTTGAGAGACTAAAATCACGAAAAAGGAAATTTCAAAGTTTACTTATGATTTTCTTCTGACTCCCTAAAAATGAAAACACAAATATTTACTTTCTCCAGGCTCGATAAAATTTTAGGTTGAAAGAACTAAATGAGTTTTATTTTTTTTTCTTTTAAAACTCTTTAAATATGAAAACGGCATCGAGTTACTCCTATGTTGGACTTGTAAAACATAGATATTACAAGACTCGTCAATCATGATGAGACCAAACCACTCGTTTCATTAAAAATACTTTGAAGGACTCATCCAAAGGATGAGCTTAAAGGAAAAGAATTGTTATCATCCTCAAGCTTGAAAAAAAAAAATAGGTACTTGCCAGTAATGGTTTGGGGAAATTGGGAAAAAAAGTTGTTTTTGTATTAGAAAAGGCAGTATGTCGCTCTTGAACATGACACTCAGTCACCTTTCTATCCTAGTTGGGAGATCCATTTTCCTCAAAATTATTTTGTTGGTTTTAGGTATTATTTTTTTATTCAAATTCTACCAATTAAAATTGTTGTGTCGCCAATATGTTCAAGAGAAGTCCAATATTCGTTAAAATTACCTTGCAGTCTCTAGCCTTTAATCATGTCAGCTATCCCCAAGTCAGTCCTCTATCACTCCAAATTTGTTCTTCAAAAATCAACATGAGTTTTGGGTCGCAGTCCCTCCTGCGAAAGGTCGCATCCTATCGACTTCATCTCGTTATCTAGGAATTTGATCTTGAAATCTTCTTCAGTACCTTGAAGCATGCATGCCCTAATGGCAAGTTTCTCTCCTTCGACGATTGGTTCTCATCATTGATCTTCGATCAAATGATTTTATGAATGTTTGACTTCAGGACATATTTTCACACTTCATAGAGTGTAATGGGGTACCTTGAGAACCATTATCATTATTTTTTGTTTCTCTCATGCCTTTTAACGGTTCACATCATTGACAGGTAATTATGTGGTTTCTACCATGATCGACTTCTAGATATTCAATCACATGGTTATATTCATACTATGGTCGGTAGAGATGAATATCAAGACCCTAGATCTAGTTCCATCCATCCAGGTTGCGTGTAATTTTGTACTCATGATTACATATAGATCCATATTTGATGGTTGTGTCCATTATGTGTCTAATGTTGACATGGATCTTTGTGTATTTCCCTACTGATTCATTGAGTTATTTATACTCTGAGTATGTGAATTCCTACCTTATTGATGATTATTTTTTTCTCTCTAATATAATATTAACAACAAGTATTCAATTGTGATTATGATGCTCTACTTTGTGTAGGAGTTTCAAGTAACAACACATATTTTAGGCTTAGGGCCATATTATTTAAAGATGTGATCCAAATGAAACCCTTTCATATTTGAATTTAATGGGCTTTAAAATAGGAGAGATTGAAAAATATCTCGATAATACATATGTACATGTTGGATGTTAACCAGTCCATCACTAGTTAGTAAAATCATGACTTATTTATAAATTTGATGAATTGTTACCATCAACAACATTACTTTACAAATGGATTATTTCCACATGGACCACAAAATATTTGGTATATTTATTCTTCAAAGTCCTCTTTGTTATTTCTTTTCTCAAAATTGAGGAACACATAAATATTTTGGAAAGGGGCACCATTGTTTTGGGATGAAGATGATATCATTATTCAATCATGGTTCCCCTATTTTAACATGTTTACTACCATGATGGTCATATCTTATGGACGATTTTTTAACCTCCTCACCAATTTGTGAATTCTATAATTTCTACAAAAAATATGGTTAGCTTGATTCATTAAGTAAAACATTAGTTTGGTTTAAAAATGCACAGTTTCCTATTCTTGAATCTCCATTGTTCTTGGCTTCAGTCTTAGCCTATAATATAAGATTGTTCTAGAGTGGAATAATTTTCAATAACTCCAAGTATAGTTGTATTAGAACAATAGACCTTTTGTTGTAGGAATTGCCAACAAATGTCATTTGCAAGAATTCTATCTTATAACTTGTGCCCCTTTATATAGAAGCTATAAAAGAAGTAAACCCATAGGATGGAAATCATAAAATAAAAAACCTTGATATAATCTTTATGACATACAAAATGATAAATACCAACGACATATAATGATATAAGACACCAAATTCTACATAACATAATTTCTCCATATACATAACCATTTCTCCAAGGGTGGTGGTATTAATATGGTTTAGGTATTATCCACTTCAATGCAAGTAGTCATGGTGGAAAAAACCCATTTAGTGAGATGAAAATTTGGATAGAGAGAAGGAAATTTAATCCCCATACATATGAAAAGCAACAAGAAATTTGGATTCAACCACTCCACAAGTTGTATACTATGAAAGATATATGAAAGAAATGGAAGAAATGAGGTGCACCAACACAATGGTTATATTAGTAAAGTATATGAGATACAACATTAGAGTACCTACATTAGTGAAAATGATATGAAATATCTCAAATTCATTTTTTTCTCCTAACAAGGTAATTAAGTTTTGACATATTCAATTTTGGCCTAGGATAAGGATTATTTTTTTTATCTCTTTCCTTTCTTGTGACATCTCTTGACTTGAGGATTTGTTGTAAATATCTATATATATATCTGTGTGTGTGTGTGTGTGTGTGTGTGTGTGTGTGTGTGTGTGTGTGTGTGTAATTTTCAATGTTTAAAGTATGAAATACATATGAATAATTTAATTATCAATAATTTGTTACTGATAATGACTGATTTAAATCTGTAATTATGGTTTTTTTACATAAATAAAGAGGCTTTCAAAAATAATTTTGGAGTACACATGGCTGAAATAGATGAGGCTGCAAAATTATTGGTGAATATTAATTACCCAATAATAATTCCTAGGCATCTAATTAATTGTTTCCCTAAAATACAAGGTTTTGTATTTTGGAGTTGTAAGAAAAAGCTCATAAATGAGTTAGTAACTACCTGTCACCTATTGGTGAGGTGGAGGTAGTCACCAAGCACCAAAATGAGTGGTATATGGGTAATTGATAGAGATAATGTGTGTCGTTTGTCTTCTTGTTGGAGAGACTCAAGTTGCCCAATAGAACTGTGAGAACAACAGGTAAATAGGAAAAAGAAAAGGAATTTTGCAGACCTGATATGCTGCGGGGGGATACTTGTTGGAGGCAGTATCAAGGATGGAAGGATCCAAGTACTCAATTATTATTTTTCAAGACATGTTTTCAAGTTAGTATTCTAAAATTTTCAATTGTATGCGATCTTAAAATGAATTGAAAAAAATGAAAATTGAAGTTTTGTTAGTTTTTTTTTCTAACATTATTTGTTTCTATAGTGAGAATATTTACAAGTATTTGCAATGATATATTGAAGAAATAATTTTTTGTTAATTTTTTGTTATTTAATTCATGTTTGTAGAAAGGTTGGTATTCAAAACTAGACATATAGCCAAGTGCGGAATAATTGAGGATATTTAGCCAAAAACGAAAACATGAAAAAATAGTATAAAATATGTTATATATATTATTATATATTCTTCTTCAAATTTAAAATAGAGACCAATGTCTACAATACTTGTTTATTCAAAAAACTATATTCTGAAATAAAATTTTGTGAGAGGGGCATACAACCTCAAAGAAAATGTTATAATCAACTTAAAACATACAAAAGTTGAGTATCCTATTCAGGAAGGATGAAAATTTATAATTACAAAAGAGGTTTATGGCCTTGATAAATAACTTATGTTAAGGAAGAAAATACATATCATAATGATATAAAATAAAATAATTAAGAAGAACTTCAAAATTCAAATTCTGGAGATTCATCTTCGAACATTGCAATTATGCCTAGGGAGAATGAGAGAACAAGGGTTTGGAACCTCTACCTTGGAAAACGTAGTTAAACTTTTAATAAACTGTAGAAATAACTCAAAAGCTTGGAAACGTCAATGGAAAATAGATGACCCCTTCTTGGAGTGTTTAAAGATTACCTATAGAAAAAAGAAAAAAAAAATTGTATACAATACACAAAATTGTTTAAAAGGAAAAAGAAAATATGGAGAAGGAATTTTGCATAATTACCTTGGAAGAAATTGGACTCTCTAAACACTCCAAATCAGCTACACAAGAAGCAAAAAAATATTAATACTAGTAAAAAAAAATTAGTTAAACTCTTAAATAGAAAATAAAGAATATATATACATGTATTTATACATGAAGACAAACTTATGTAAAGACACCATCTATAATAAGTCTTCAAAGCTAATACAAACACACAAAAGAGTAATGAAGTACAAACAAAAGGTTTATTCTTTTATTATATAAAGAAAATAAAAAGAGAGTAAATACCTTAGTGGAAACGAATATGAAACAACATGCTCTTTTTAAAAACAAATGGACTACCAATTAAAATAAGTTGCAAGGGCATTTACTAATGACATTATTCTAAATAAAGATTACACTATAAATAAAAAACTCGAATACTACCCAGAAAAGAAATATTATAGAAAAATACATTTCCAACGCATGATAGAGTATGTAAGAAGTATGCGCCATTAAACCAAGTATATATTATTTTATAAATTTGAAATTCAATATATATACATATCGACAAATTTACACTCAAGTTATAAAGAACGGGATTGAGGCATGTGTACGACTGTAAGAATAAACCCTAATAAATAACACCTAGAAATTTTTGATACTAGAAACCCTCTAAACTCCCATTAACATTTCTTGAAGGGTAGAGTTTTATCATCGAAAAATAAACTATGAAGGAAAAATTATAGTCACAATTATATAGAAAAACTATGGAAGCAAAAGAATCAAATATGGATATGCGTATATAGAAATGTTTGTCAAACTACACAATTATGAAACCCTTGAAATAATGCAATTATAACTATTCGAAGTGAAGAAGAGAAATTAACACAAGGGTTTTAATATTTACTAGTACATGAGTAGTTAGCTCGTTCAAGTATTCTGCTTCACCGACGGGTGAATGTTTCCCAATCAAACGAACCAAACTATCACCATACATCAAATGCATGTCCGATTAACTCTTCTATAAGGTCCAAATGGATACAAAGAAAGTTAACTGTTTGGTCCACGTATTAAGTTTCGTAAGACTAGGATAATCCAAAACTTTTCAAATAAACAATAACCACAGAACTTGAAAACCAAAGGTCCAAATAAAATAATTAAGAAGAACTTCAAAATTCAAATTGGAGATTCATCTTCGAACATTGGAATTATGCCTAGGGAGAATGAGAGAACAAGGGTTTGGAACCTCTACCTTGGAAAAAGTAGTTAAACAAAATCGTAGAAATAACTCAAAAGTTTGGAAACATCGAAGGAAAATAGATAACCCTTTTATTGGAGTGTTTAAATATTACCTATGGAAAAAAGAAAAAAAATTAAATATGTATACAATACACAAAATTGTTTAAAAGGAAAAAGAAAATATGGAGAAGGAATTTTACATAATTACCTTGGAAGAAATTGGACTCTTTAAACACTCCAAATCCGCTACACAAGAAGCAAAAAAATATTAATACTAGTAAAAAAAATTTAATTAAACTCTTAAATAAAAAATAAAGAATATATATACATGTATTTATACATGAAGACAAACTTATGTAAAAACACCATCTATAACTTATGTAAAGACACCATCTATAATAAGTCTTTAAAGGTTTATTCTTTTATTATATAAAGAAGCTAATAAAACACACAAAAGAGTAATGAAGTTCAAAGAAAAAGTTTATTCTTTTATTATATAAAGAAAATAAAAAGAGAGTAAATACCTTAGTGGAAAGAATATGAAGCAACATGTTTTTTTAAAAACAAATGGACTACCAATTAAAATAAGTTGTAAGAATTTACTAAATAAAGATTACACTATTAAAAACTCGAATACTACCCAGCAAAGAAATATTATAGAAAAATACATTTCCAACGCATGATAGAGTATGTAAGAAGTATGCCTAAGCCATTATGCCTGGCCATTAAACCAAGTATATATTATTTTATAAATTTGAAATTCATATATATACATATCGACAAATTTACACTCGGAGTGAGGCATGTGTTGTAAGAACAAACCCTAATAAATAATACCTAGAAATTTTTTATACTAGAAACCCTCTAAACTTCCATTAACATTTCTTGAAGGGTAGAGTTTTATCATCGAAAAATAAACTATGAAGGAAAAATTATAGTCACAATTATATAGAAAAACTATGGAAGCAAAAGAATCAAATATGGATATGCGTATATAGAAATGTTTGTCAAACTACACAATTATGAAACCCTTGAAATAATGCAATTATAACTATTCGAAGTGAAGAAGAGAAATTAACACAAGGGTTTTAATATTTACTAGTACATGAGTAATTAGCTCGTTCAAGTATTCTGCTTCACCGACGGGTGAATGTTTCCCAATCAAACGAACCAAACTATCACCATACATCAAATGTATGTCGGATTAACTCTTCTATAAGGTCCAAATGGATACAAAGAAAGTTAACTGTTGGTCCACAGTTTTAAGTGTTTTGTAGACTTTGAATAATTCAGCAAACTCTTTGGTAAACAATAATCACAGGAACTTGAAAACCAAAGGTCCAAATGGATACAAAGAAAGTTAACTACTGGAACTTCATAGGAATTTTTTTTGAATAATTAGCAAGAACAGAAAAGGAATTGAAAATATTGTTTTACATTTTAAACCTAGTAGTAAGAAGAAAACCTTACAAAAAATGAACATTAAACTTTTGGATGGAAAAGAATGCATACGAAGTATATGAACCAAATATTTATAAACTAGATATCAAGAATGGCTAATAGCATATTTGCGCATTAAAGCTCACAAATACTAACGAATCACCCTGAACAGAAAGAGTTGCAGAGCTCACAAAACCCAGGTTGCATCAAGCTAGAATGAAACAATAACTAACAAAAATGACATACGAGAAGTAGTCATTGGGTATACATAGAACCCTAGTTACCCTATAGCCATTCATCTTCTATGAGTAAATATTTTTCATGGACGCTAGGGTTTGCACTAATCCCCACGGTGTCACTTCGAAGTAACAGTTGTAATAACATTTACGAAGTTTCTCAAAGGGATATTGAATTGTTTATACCACACTGATGTTGGAAATCAAGGTTATAAAGATTAATAAACCAAACACGCCGCAGTAACAATTAACAAGGTTTGGTTACACATATATACTTATGTTTTGTTGCAGGCATAGAATTGTTGAACGCATATGTTGAACATTTTCAGGGCATAGTATAAGTTTAACTATGCGGTAAGTGATATCAATTATAAAGCATAGTAATTTTAAGTTATCGAAACCATACCTAGAGAGGTGTTAAAAAATAAAAAAAAATAAAAAGTGTATAGTGGTTACATCTTTTTAAAAGTGTAATGGTTTGGAAAACAATAAAAGTGTAATGGTTAGGAAAACAATAAAAGTGTAATGGTTAGGAAAACAATAAAAGTCAATAAAAGTGTAATGGTTAGGAAAACAATAAAAGTCAATAAAAGTGTAATGGTTAGGAAAACAATAAAAGTCAATAAAGGTGAGTGTAATGGTTAGGAAAACAATAAAAGTGTAATGGTTAGGAAAACAATAAAAAAAAGGTGTATAGTGGTCAAAGTGTAATGGTTAGGAATACAAAAAAAGTGAGTGTAATGATTAGGAAAACAATAAAAGTGTAATGGTTAGGAAAACAATAAAAGAAAAGTGTATAGTGGTCAAAGTGTAATGGTTAGGAATACAAAAAAAGTGAGTGTAATGGTTAGAAAAACAATAAAAAAAAGTGTATAGTGGTCACATCCTTTTAAAAGTGTAATGGTTAGGAATACAATAAAAGTGAGTGTAATGGTCAGGAAGACAATAAAAGTGTAATGGTTAGGAAAACAATAAAAAAAGGTATATAGTGGTCACATCCTTTGAAAAGTGTAATGGTTAGGAAAACAATAAAAAAAATTGTATAGTGGTCACATCCTTTTAAAAGTGTAATGGTTAGGAAAACAATAAAAGAAATGGTTAGGAAAACAATAAAAGTGCAATAGTTGTTTTCGGGAAAAAAAAAAAAAAAAAACTTGTATTTAACTTTAAAATATAACAAAAAAGTGTATAGTGGTCACATCCTTTTAAAAGTGTAATGGTTAGGAAAACAATAAAAGTGCAATAGTTGTTTTAGGAAAAAAACTTGTATTTAATTTCAAAATACAAGTTGTTAGTTGATAAATTTAAGGAAAATATGTGTAGAGGGATTTTATTTAAAATTGGACAAATTTGATCCATAGAATGAGATCAATTTGGTTGTATGAACTCTATTTATGTAAGTTTGAACGATGAGAGTGAGGATTTTGGCTGTAGAAGGATGGAATAATAGAAATTGACATTTCTTTGTATCATTGAGAAATCAGGGCATAAATGTCAAATCCCAGAGGTTAATTACCTTCAAAATATTTCTGAGTTTATTTGATTCAATTCAAGCTCTGTTGATTAATTGTTGTGTGTATGCTTCCCTTTAAAAAAAATTGCGTCCACTATGAAGGCAAACAGTCTGGTGGTATTGTTAAATTAAAGGACTGTCAATTGTTGATGCAAGACAGTCGTGGTTTCTTAGACGGAGTGTCTATTATGGTGAGATTAAAGGAAAAGAGATCACTGTAATACATAAAGAGTTCAAGATGAACCGAACTCATTGATCTGCGATCTGACATAGTCGCATTTGAAATTGCAGAGAGTCTAAATTTTAATTAGATATGGAATCTATTAAAACAGAGATTGGGAAGCAGTAGAACCGTCCAATTATGATAGCAAACAGATCGATGTTTATCACAAAATTAGTTTCAAGAGCTTTAGTATCTCAAACAGAACCAATGATTTTATAAGTCCGAATTGATAACTTGAGTTGACTGTCCAACACGTATTTAATCTGACGGTTTTCGCATACAGCTTGGAGATCCAACGATTATCACATTTGAAGCTACGTGGAGTTTAAACTAATAATTGGATGCGATAATTTCTTGGCAAAGGTTTTAATATTGGTTGGAATCCGTTATTAAAAGGACTATTAAGATTATTGGTCCAAGTGAGGAAATTCCACCATCGTGGAAGATGTTTAGTGCTTTACCAATATTGGTAAATTAACTAAAGGAGAAAATAAATGAGTGACGATAATGATAAGGGATTGGGCCCAATAGGTTTAAATCCTGATTTACAAGAAATTGTTACGAAATTTGGAAGCTTAGCATTAGAACTTGCAGACAGCCCACCATTAATGGTATCAGAGCAGCCTTTAGAAACTGAGCAAGATCTCAAAGATCAGGAAAAGAAATCCAACATGGCTTACAGAGTTTGAAGAGGAGGTGGTGCTGGTCGAAGAAGAGGAAGACCAGTTGCAAATGCTGAAGTGATGGAATTTATGCAACAAATGCAAGCTAGATTAGAAGCAATGGAAATGGTAAATCAAAGAGATGCAGATGCTGGAGATGTCAGTGAGCCTGAAGTTGAATCTGCAGAAGAGGGAGAACCTGCAGAAGCTACTCCTAAAATGAGATTTTTTAAATCAGTGTTGGGATCCACATCTAAACCCAGACTTGAATTTTTCAGGTTTTTACAGGATGTTTAAACCTAGAGGAATTGATATATTGGGTTAATGAAATGGATAAGCTCATTGGTTATGAAGAAATGGAAGAAGGAAAAAGAGTGAAATTTGTTTTCACAAAATTGAAGGGACATGCAGCACATTGGTGGGATGGAGTGTAGGCAGAAAGAAGGAGACTTGGTAAGAAGCTAATAAAGAATTGGAATAGGATGGTGGAAAAGTTGAGAGGTAAGTTTTTTCCAAGTGATTATCAACTTTCATTATTTAGACAAATTCATAATCTTAGACAGAGGTGAATGATAGTCAAAGAATATACAGAGGAATTTTACAAAGTGAGCATAAGAGCAGGACAAATTCAAGATACAGTAGAAAAGATTGCAAGATATATAAATGGTCTCAGAATGGAGATACAAGATGAGATAAGTCTGTTGTCTCCTAAAATAGTGGAAGAGGCTTATCAAATGGCCTTGAAGGTTGAAGAAAAACTCATAAGGAAGAAATCTTCCAGAGGAGGAAGTAATTTCTGAAGAAGAGGAAGTCAAGGTGGTAGAGGAATATCCACAGCACCAAGAGAAGGAGCTAGTAGTAGCTCAAGTCAGCATAGACCAACAGAAGGTGATGCAAGTGGAAGAAGGAGTTTTTCTAGAGGAAGAGGAGGCAGAGGCAGAGGAAGAGAAATCACATGTTATATATTTAATAATCTTGGACACAGAGCTTATGAATGTCAAGAGAATGTGGGGACAAAACAAAGAAATGTAAATGTTTCTCAGAATGAAGAAGAAGTAGCAAAAGTGCTAGAAGAGGAAAAAGTTCCAGAAGCAGAGAATATACCAAAGAAAGGAAAATATTTGGCAGTTAATAAATTTCTATTAAAACCATCAAAGGAATTTGTTGAACCAACACAGAGGAAAATTTTGTTTAGAATTGTGTGCAAAGTTGAAGGAAAATGTTGTCAAATGGTACTTAATAGTGGCAACACAGATAATTTGGTTTCTACAGAAGTTGTAGAGAAATTGAAATTGAAGACAAATAAACATCCAACGCCCTACAAGGTGTCATGGCTTCAGAAAGGACATCAGTTGTTAGTGAATGAACGGTGTCAAGTGGAATTCCAGTTGGGCAACTACAAAGACAAGATTATCTGTGATTTAATGCCTATTGAAGTATGTCACATATTGTTGGGTAGACCTTGGTAGTATGATAGAGGAGCTATGCATGATGGGAAAAAGAACACATACAATTTTTGTAAAGATGGTGTCAATCATTCATTGTTGCCTATAGAAGAAGAAGATGCATCAAAAAGAAGATCTAATCTAGAAGGTCTATTACAGAGTGGAAAAGAATATCTACAGCAGATTAAAGATGATGAGGTAAACTTTGCATTAATTTGCAAGCTCAAGGTAGTAATTACTTCTACTAAAATTTTTTATTTACAAATTGAAATTCAAGAGATGTTGGAAAATTATTGTGATATCATTGTAGATTATTTATCGGATGAATTACCACCTATTAGAAATATCATCCATCATATAGATTTGATTCGATGAGAAATTTTTACAAATAAAGCAGCATACAGGATGACTCCCATAGAAAATCAGGAAACAAATACAGGAACTGTTAGATAAAGAACTGATTAGAGAAAGTTTGAGTCCTTGTGCAGTGCCAATAGTGTTGAGTCCAGAAAAAAGATGGAGGTTGGAGAATGTGCACTGACTCAAGAGAAATCAACAAAATAACAATCAAGTATAGATTTCCTTTACCCAGAATTGAAGATTTGATGGATTGTTTAAGTGGGGCAAGATATTTACAAAATTGGATTTAAAAAGTGGCTATCATCAAATTAGGATAAGGGAAGGAGATGAATGGAAAACAATCGTTAAAACAAATGAAGGATTGTATGAATGTATGGTAATGTCGTTTGGATTATCAAATGCTCCTAATACATTTATGAGGCTTGTGAATGAATTACTGAAGGAATTTATTGGTAAATTTGTAATAGTATATCTGGATGATATATTAATTTACATCAAATCTAAAGAAGAACGCATGAGACAACTGAATTATGTCTTAATAAAGTTGCACCAAGAAAAGTTGCTGGTAAATTTAAAAAAATGGTCATTCATGAAGGAAGAGTTGGTATACCTAGGCTTTGTTGTTTCTGTTGATGGATTGAAAATGGATCCAAAGAAGGTAAAGGAAATCATAGAATGGCCTTCACCTAAGAGTGTTTTTGAGGTAATAAGTTTCCATGGTCTTGCTAGTTTTTATAGAAAATTCATAAGGAATTTTAGTAAGAAAAATGCTCATATTATTCAAACCATAAAGACGGACAAACAACCATTTAAATGGACTGATGAAGCATAAAAAAAATTCCAGTTGTTGAAACAAAAGATAACAAAAAATCCCATCTTAGTTTTGCCTAATTTTAGAAAACCTTTTCAAGTGAAATGTGATGCTAGTGGGGAAGCTATTGGAGTTTTTTTAAGTCAAGAAGACATACCTGTATCCTATTTCATTGAAAAATTTAATGAGACAAGAAGGAAATATTCTTCTTATGACAAGGAATTTTATGCAGTTGTGCAGTCATTAAAGAAGCGGAGACATTACTTGATGTCTAAAGATTTTGTGCTTTATTCATACAATCATGCATTGCAGTACATTATGAAATAGCCAAAACAAAATCAGAAACATGAAAAATGTGTAGAATATCTTCAAAGCTTCAATTTTTTATTAAAACATATAACTGGCCAAGCAAACAAAGTAGCAGATGCCTTAAGTAGAAAAAGCATTTTAGTTCAAGAAAGTCAAATTCAAGTGTTGGGTTTTGATTTTCTTAAGGAATTTTATAAAACAGATTTGGATTTTAAAGAGCCATTTGAAGCATGCAATAATATTGTTTTGTTGGACAGAAGTAAGTGTTTGAATTTTTTCTTGCAAGAAGGTTTGTTATTTACAATGAGTCAGTTGTGCATACCAAATTGTTCTATGAGAGAAAATTTAATTAAGGAGAAACATAGTGGTGGACTTGGTGGACATTTTGGTGTAGACAAGACCTATGAACAATTGATTCATTTTTATTTTCGGCCAAAGATGAGATCTGAAGTGGAGAGGTATGTGCAAAATTGTAAAGTTTGTCAGTATGCAAAAGGAAGGAGTCAAAACACAGGTTGTATGTTCCATTACCTATTCCAGATAGACCTTGGGATATGGTAAGTATCGATTTTTTTTTGGTTTACCTAAAACACAAAGAGGGAATGATGCAATTTATTTTGTAGTTGAAAATTTTTTTAAATGGAACTTTTTATTCCGTGTTATAAAACCAGTGATGCTACTCATGTTGCTAATTTGTTTTTCAAAGAGATTGTAAGGTTGCATGGGTTACCTAAAAGCATTGTCTCTAATAGGGACACCAGATTTTTTGGTCATTTTTGGAGGACATTGTGGAAAAATCTTGGTACTAAAATAAGTTTAAGCTCATCTTATCACCCTCAGACTGATGGACAAACTGAGGTGGTGAACAGAAGCTTGGGTAATCTTTTGAGAAGCCTTGCAAGTGAACATCCTAAACAGCGGGATCAGATTTTGGCATAGGCTGAATATGCATATAATGACTTGCCTAACAGGAGTATAGGGCAGATTCCATTCCATATAGTTTATGGAATGCACCCAATAGGAGTGTATGAACTAAGAAATTTGGGAAAAGTAGAGATGAGAAGCGCTAAAGGAGAATATTTTGCATCAGAAATTCAAGCAATACATGACCAGGTAAAATAGAAGTTAGAGGACAGCAGCATCAAGTACAAGAGAAGAGAGGATATGAAGAAAAGAGAAGTTATATTTGGTTCTAGCACACCTGCAGAAGGAAATATTTCCAAAAATGGCATATAATAAGTTCAAATTTAGGAAAATTGGGCCATGCAGAGTATTGAGAAAATTTTCTGCAAATGCGTATGAAATTGAATTACCCCCTTACAATGGAATATCTCCAATTTTCAATGTTTTTGATTTGTACAGGTATGAAGGCAGAGACACAGAGGATACATCTGAAAGCAAAGAAGAGATTGATTGGTTGAAACAGTTACCCACAGCAAAAACATTGCAGCCATAGAATATTTTAGACAAAAGGTTGTCTAAAAATACAAGAGGACAGGAGTATTTTGAGTATTTAGTCAAGTGGAAAGATAAACCAATTGCGTAGGCTACATGGATGACAGAAACCATGTTACAGAAATTAGGCAGTTCTGTAAAGAAGCTCATGGACAGGAGCCCATGAAGAATTTTGTCCTAGGGAGTTTGATGCAGGAGCATGAGGCTTCAAGATAAAAAACTTCAATTTTATTCCAAAAATACAAAAAAAGTTTACAAGCAAAGGAGTAGGTTCCTTTAGCTAGCAATTTACTGTTTTAGTAGATAAGGTTTGACTAGTACTTAGGGATTCGAGTTGTTTAATAATGGATTCAATGTATTTAGTTGTTAGTTGATAAATTTAAGGAAAATATTGTGTAGAGGGATTTTATCTAAAATTGGACAAATTCGATCCATAAAATGAGATCAATTTGGTTATACAAACTCTATTTATGTAAGTTTGAACAATGAGAGTGAGGATTTTGGCTATAGAAGGGTGGAATAATATAAATTGATATTTCTTTGTATGATTGAGAAATTTGGGCATAAATGTCAAATCTCTGAGGTTAATTACCTTCAAAATATTTCTGAGTTTATTTGATTCAATTCAAGCTCTGTCGATTAATTTTTGTGTGTATGTTTCCCTTTAAGAAAATTATGCATTCATAGCCAATGTTCTCCCTTTTTCAGCCACTGATCACTATCCCATCACTCTTAATTTTGGAGATCACCACTCTCTTGGCCCCATTCCCTTCAAATACAGTCCGCTCTAGAATGACATCCCAGAAGCAAATCAGTTGGTTCGTTATACTTAGATGAAACACATTGAAGGTTCTCCCTCCTTTGTATGGGAATCCAAATTAAAAAAAAAAAACTAGTTGGCTTTGAAGGAATGGGCCAAAAATCAATACAAAGAGCCGGAAAAGGCCAAGGCTGAACTCAAATCCAAATTGGATGAGGTCCATGATAGCATAGAAACAAATGGTCTCAGTCAAGATCGCCAAAGCTAAGAAAAAGATCTATATTGGCAGCTCTACAGAGCCAACAAGAATGAGGAGGAGAAATGGTGGATTAAGTCAAGGAACCTCTAGCTGCAATCTGGTGATAAAAACACGGCCTTTTTTCACAAGAAAGCCGCAGTTAGAAAAGCCAGGAATATTATTGCTGCCATCATCAATGCCGATGGTCACATGCAAACAGATCATGATGTAATTAAAATCATTTCCACCAATAATTTCAAAGATATCCTAACAAATAAAAAAAATGCCAGAAGACTACTATGATCTTTTGCAACATCTTCCGACCATGATTATCAAGGATATGAACAACACTCTCAATGAATAAATTGACGAAGAATGGATTAAAAATGCAATCTGGGCCTTGAATATGGATAAAGCTCCGGAGCCAGATTGGTTTTCTATCAATTTCTACAGGACTTACTGGGATTTAATAAAGAGGTACCTTGTTAAAATGATCTAATGGAGTCAACGAAAGAATGAAATTGTGGGCTACACCAATTCTACCTTCCGTGCCCTTATCCCCAAAGAAAAGGTCCCCTCCTCCTTTTCTAGATTCAGACCCATCTCTCTTTGCAACTCCTCCTACAAGCTCATCACCAAAATTCTTGCCATGCACCTCAAACCTTACCTTCATAGTATTATTTCAGAGAATCAAGGAGGCTTCATATCCCAGTGGTAAATTACTGATTCCATCCTCCTTTTTCAAGAAGCCATTCACTCAAGCATCTCTCGAAAATAAAAAGGATTTATACTAAATCTTGATATTGCCAACGCCTTCGATAGAGTCAGGCACATCTTTCTCCTATTTGTGCTCAAAAAATTTGGTTTCGACCCTAACTTCCTGGCCCTCATCAACTCCTGCATCTCCAGACCTTCGGTATCTCCTCTCATTAAAGGCAAACTAGCTCCTTCCTTTCAATCCTCTCGTGGCTTAAGGCAAGGATGCCCTCTTTCCCCCTAACTTTTTATCCTCATGGTGGAATCCTTTAGCAAGGCCCTAGATCATATGAGGCGAGTTGGCCTCATTACTGGCATAAAGTTTGGCAATGGTGTTAAAAAAATGAACCATTCTCAATTTTCATATGATACTCTTATGATGGGAGGAGAAACCAACATAATAGCGCAGCGGTTTAAAATTGTCTTGGAAAAAATCATTCTCTACTCCGAAGGCTTGATCAATTATCAAAAAAGTTGTATTTATGGTTGGAAATATTCTAACCATACCATTCACAGTATTTCCAACATCTTTGGCATTCCTTGAAAACTGAATTGGGACCATTTCTCTTACCTGGGTATGCCTGTGAGTGTTGGCCCCTTAAAGGCTGAAGCTTGGAATATCACCATTGACAAAATGAAGAGAAACGTTCAGCAATGGGGCTCATCATGGCTCAATCTTGCTGGACGCCCCATCCTCCTCAAGTGTAGTCTCTCATCCTTGCCTTTGTATCACTTCACTCTCCTTCAAGCTTTGGCTATCATCCATCTAAAGTTCGAAGCTATCATTAGGCATTTTTTATGGCAAGGAGGAAATAATGAAAAAAATTACAATCTGGTCAAGTGGAGACAAGTTATCCAAGACCAGGAGCATGGAGGAATTGGTTATTGCTCTCCCAAGTTCCTGAACAAAGCCTTTGGAGGGAAGATTGTTTGGAGGCTAACCAGTGGGGATCAGGCTTGGTGGAAAAAAGTCATGGAGGTTATATATCTCGACTATACCTGGCAGCATCTCCTTGACCATGACATACCTAATAGACCTTTCTCTAAAATTTGGGCTCTCTACAAAAAATTTGTTCCTTTCTTAGCCCAAAACCTCTCCAAAGTCCCCATGGGGGATAATACCATCAACATTGTGAAAGACCGAATTATGGGACAATCTCCCATAATTGATAGGCTTGGCACCCAACGCATCATTTCTCACTTTAGCAATATGGGCCTCTGCTTCTTAAGTCAATTTTCCAAATGGGATGATCAATCTCAAATCTATATTGGTTAGCACTTTCCCAAAGTCCCAGCACATCTTGAAGTAGATCTTAATAACCTCCAATCCCATCTATATGGTTCAGCTCCTTTAAAAAAAGATAGCATTGATGAATTTCGATGGGACCCCTCGGCCTCGGCCTTTTCCATCAAAGCTACCTATCATCATCTCTGCAAGGACTACTATTTGGCACCTATTTGGCCCAACTAGAAATTAGTATGGAAATCGGAGGCAATCCCCAATATTAAGATCTTCATACGAACCCTCTTGAAAGAAAAGATTCTAACTTCAGAAAATCTCAAGAAAAGAGGTGTCGTCAAGCCATCAATGTACCCAGACTGTCAAAATGCTAAAGATACTGCTCTCCACCTCTTCATTGGGTGCCCCTTTGCTACTCATTGCTATATCGAACTCATCCCTTCCTACCAGCTCAGTTGGGTGCATCATGGCTCCGTTACTGAGGTTCTCCACTCCTAGAAAAGCAACTATCATTGCGGAAAAAAAGAAGAGTAAAATTTCGAAGAGGATCTGGGATACCCTTCCATACGTAGTTTTACGGAAAATTTGGATTACTAGGAACAGGAAGATATTCAGAAATAAAGAGCCTTCTTTTAGGAAGGTTTGCAATAAGTCATGGAGCCTCACTCTTGAAACTATCTCTGCCAAGTGAAACAACAGAATTAATTACAACAAACTTTGTGTTGAGGAAATGATTTTCCTTGGCAACCTTTGGGACAAAACTAACAGCATTAAGCCACCCTCCAATCAGCCCTCCAGAACTAACACAAGTTGGAAGATTCAGCTTAATGAAGTTGACTTCACTGAGTGGAATAATAGTCGAGCCAGACCTACTTTTTTCTTTAATGGTGCTTCAAAAATGAATCTGGGAATTGCAGGAGCTGGAGGCATCATTAGAAGTGCGAATGGAACCATTCTCACAACTTTTGAATGGGGCCTTAGCACCCTCTCCAACAATGGAGTGGAGGCCTTTGCCCTCTTTCAAGGTTTTCATTATCTAAAAAAGCTCAACATTTCAAATGAAAAGGTTTTTGGCGATTTTGCTATTGTTATCAACATGATGAAGCATGATTTCCCTATAAAAAACATAGTCCTTAACCAGATGATCATTAGCTACTGCAATATTGTAAAAGGTATGCATGGCACTACCTTCTATCACATTCGTCACAAAAAAATAAGGATGTCGGCCTTCTTGCCAGCAGAGCCTGCACACGAAATATGGGGAAATTTTTCTATAATGATGAACTAAATATCTATCTCCTTCCATGATCTCGCTCCAGTATATTTTTAAATTTCACACGATTCCTCACCCTGGGCCTTCTGCACTGCCTTGCCTCATTCGTACCCACTTGCTCCGCCTTCTCGTGATCTTAGTTCTTCGGGACTTCCCCCGAGCTGGCTCGTTCCCTCTTCGCAACTCTATTTATCCTTTAGCTCCTGGCTTCGTCCCTCATTCCCCTACTCCCTCTTTGCACAGCATCAGCCCCATATGTTTTTCTCCTCTTTCATTTTCTTTGGCCACTCCTCTCCCTTCGATGCCCCTCTTTTTTTTTGTTGCACTGTTATGTTGCTCAATTCTTTTTACGTTGCTTCCTCTATCTAGCTTAGGCATTATCTCTCCACCTTCGCAACTATTGTCTGCTCCCCATCCCTCCTCCGTCACATATGCTACCCTCTCACCTACCTCCCTAAGCTGTGCTCTTGTCATTCTTGCCCCTCCCTACTGTTAATGGGCACCGCACCATCCCTCAAATAAAATTTCACCTCCAGTATGGCTCAAAGAAAAGATTTTTTCCACTGCGTGGATATTCAAGCTAAGGTTGAAAAAATCATAGCTCACCAAAAAATCCTTGATGCAAAGCTGAAAACAGAGGTCAAAATCTTGGATGAAAAACATGAAGTAGATGTTAATGTTTTCCTCCATAGGGTCACCTCTCTTTAAAATCAGTTTAACACTCTCTCTAATCGGTGCACTCACGCAGAAGAATCAGTACAAATCCTAAAGTTCATGTTTGAGAAGCGTACAGCTCCAAGCTCCAACTCCAACAACATGAGGTATGTTGGCAATGAAGACAATCCTGATGTCTCTACAGCATGCCATATCAGCCATATCAGCATTAACTAACGTTCCCTATTCAATTATAAATGTCTTTTAATTTTTTTTTTGTTATCTCAGTTTATCCACATATATGTGTTGTTTGTCTTTCAGCTCTTTTCAAAAACTAGGAACAAAGGGAATGTAGCAATTTGTTGTAGCTACTTCCTACACTGCACTACGAGTAGTCTAGCATGTAATATTGGAGCTTTTTCTCCTCTTTTTTGGAATACAAAATAGAAACCAATTATGTTAAAAAAAAAAAATTAAATAACAAAGATTGACATTAAATTATTAAGTAAAAAAGGTGTATATTAGATGAGGTTCATTACAAGTGGTATCAGAGTTGTAGGTTACAACATCGGGCCATTTATAGGTCCTAAACTAAAAAATTATTGTATTTATGTCATGACTATATTACCAAAGAACTGTTAGAGAAGTTTGAAGTATGGTTGAACAACACAATGGGCTTACTTCCATTGGATCAATAGAGGTGGTGGTGAACTTGATACTTAGATTGGTATGGCGGGTAGAGGAACTAGTAATACAGAAAAATAAGAATTTGTGTTGTTGCAAGCAATCTATAGCTTGAAGGAAGAATTAGATAACATAAATGAAAATTAAGAAATATCATCCAAAGCTAAATAAGAATAGGGAGATATTAATGGTTAATTTTTTAGAAAATTAGAATAAGACAGATTCAATAAGAAAAAAACAGAAACTCATAAGAAGAGAACTAGGAGTGAATCAACAGACACAACATATTCCATACCTTCTAGTGGAAGTAAGTCTCATGAGTTTGATGAGGAAGAAGAAAAAAATATATAAAATTAGTACTTCTACATATATATAAAGAAGAGTACGACACCTTAGCTTCAAGGGGAATTTAAGAATATTAAGCCTCCAAATTTTGATGGGGAATCTGAGGAAGCAACAAAAGCATGGATTCTTAATGTCGAATTCTACTATTACCCAAGTAATTTGAAGACCATATTGGAAACTTACAAATTAACTGATAAAGCATCCTTATGGTGGTAAGAGAGAAAATCCATAAAATAATCATAAGTAAAAATTTAACTTGGAAACTCTTTAGAGAAGAATTTAAAAAGAAATATCAAACTGAAAGGTATTTTGATGAAAAATATAGGGAGTTTCATGAGTTAATATTGGAAAAATCTACCATGGATGAGTTTGTTAATAATTTTATGAGCTTGTTGAGATATGTATCATACTTGAAAGAGGAAAAGGAATAAAAGAAAATATTTATTAGTTTCTTTCCTTTTTCATATAGGGAAAGGATTGAGTTTAATAATCCAAAAATGGTCATGGATGAGACTATAAGGAAGTTGAAACTATGTTTTAATCAAAACCAAAAAAAAAGTGAGAACTCAAAAGGTTGGATGGCCAAGAAGCATGAGAAATTCAACATTAAGAAAAATGGATACAAGAAACTAGCTTTTCCAAACACTTTCAAAAGTAATCAAGGAGGGAATTAAAGTAGAAGTGTGAACCAACCAAGAAATTTTGGACAAAATATTGGACAAGGGGTTGCAACAGGAAATAAAAACTTTTGAGAAAGAACCATACCACCTATTGAATTCTAGGGTTGCAGTCCAAATGAATTGTGGAGATATTGTTTGCAAAACCCAGTAAATAACAGAGTAGTAGGAAATAATTTTCAAGAAGCTTTAACAGTCAATGATATTTCCTACAACATTCCTAGGATCAGTGAAGCATTAGATGCAAGATAGGTAGACCACCATTCCATAATGGTGGAAGTACAAGGAAAAATTTATGAACGTAATATTTTAGTATTAATTGACCCTGGATCTACCTTAATTTACCTTTCCCCTTATATAATTGAAAGGTGTGAACTTAGAAAAAAAACACAGCAAACCATGGTTAGTACAACTAGTCACGGGAACAAAAATAAAGGTGACTAAAATAAGTAAAAAATGTTTATTAAACTTGAATGGAATGAATAATCAACTAAGTTTGTATGTTTTACCTTTGTGTTCATATGACATGCTAATTGGGATGGACTGGTTAATATATCATATTGTAATTTTGAATTTACTGGAGAAGTCTTTCACCTATGTTAATGATGATGGAAAGCAGTACATAGTTAAAGGACTGCCAAGAGCTATTTTTGTAAGGCAAATTTTTGCCTTACAATTGAAGAAATGTGTATGGAAAGGATATCAAATGTTTGTTGTTCATGTTGACGATTTAGTTGAAAAAAAAAACCATATATAGAATACTACCCTATTTTGAAAGAGTTTAAATATGTATTTCCTAAGAACATATTAGGACTTCCTCCAAGGAGAGAGATATATTTCACTATTTATCTCATTCCTACAGTTTTTCTGGTGTCTAAAGCTCCATATAGTTTGATTATCCCTGATTTAATGGAGTTGAACATTCAATTGCAAAAAAAATTACATAAGAATTACATAAGGCTTGGTGTGTCTCCCTAGGATGCATCAATTTTATTTGTGAAGAAGAAAGATGGGACACTAAGGGTTTGTATTGACTATAGGCAATTGAATACAATGAAAATTAAAATATATATATCATTTACGTCGGATTGATGACTTTTTTGACCAAGTCCAAGGAGCATCAATATTTTAAAAAATTGATCTATGGTCAAGATATTATCAAATAAGGATCAATGATGAAGATATACATAAAACAACATTCAGAACAATATATGTACATTCTGAATTTACGGTGTTGCCATTTGGACTCACTAATGCACTAGCAACTTTCATGTTCTTAATGAATAGTGTGTTGAGTCCATTTATTGACAAATTTGACATAGTATCCATAGATGATATTCTGGCTTACTCTTAAGAGTAAGGCATAACATGATCAACACTTGCATATCGTTCTTCAAACACTTAGAGGGAATGAGCTATACACTAAGTTTACAAAATTCTCATTCTACCAAGAACAAATTTAGTATTTGGGGCATGTAGTGTCTAAGGGATTGTAGTGGATCCAAAAAAGATTAGATTTATTACCGAGTGGCATGTACCTAATGATGTAGTTGATGTCAGGTCATTTATGGGAATAACATGTTATAACATAATATTTACAAAAGGTTTCTCTAAATTTCCATATACTATTACTTCTTTACAAAAGAAGGGAATGCAATTTGAATGGAGTCAAAACTGTTGGGATATTTTTGAGAAGCTAAAGCAGTTATTAACCATTTCTCCCATCCTTAAAATAGAATATCCTAATAAATCATTTGTTATGCATATATGCTTATGAATAAGGATTAATAGGTGTTTTAATGCAAGAGTTTCATGCAATTAGCTATGAATCTATAAAGCCAAAGGACCATGAAAATAATTATGCCACACATTCTTATAATTGGAAGCCATCATACACGCTTTAAAAATGTGAAGTTGTTACCGGATATGAAGTAAATTTCAATTAAGGACAAACAATGCTATCCTGAAATATATTTTTGACCAGCCAAACCTGAATGTTAGGAAAGCTAGATGGATAGCATTCCTTAGTGAGTACAATTTTGAAATTGTACATACTAAAGGAAAATGAAACATAATTGTTGATGCCTTGAGTAGAAATTTTCATCAAAGTTGCACAAATTCAACAACAATTTGGAAAACATATTTGATAAAAAAGATAAAAACATTAGCAAAATTTGATGAAGAATACATGCAAATTAAAAATAAAAATCATAAAATTGAACTATTAAATGAATTCTTCGGTGAATGATAAATATTTTTTTTGTTTAAAGGCAGAATTTACTTGCCTAATAACCCATAATAGAAAACATTTATGTTAGATGAGTTACATAAGCAACCAACATCTAGTCATCCTTGATAACAAAGACTAATAATTGTATTGAGAAAGGATTATTATAGGAAAAATATGAAAACAAACACAAAAAAATATGTGGCTAGGTTTTTAGAGTTACAATGAGTGAAGGATTCCCATCAACACCCAACAGGGTTGTTGCAACCCTTTCCTATTCGAGAATGGAAATGGGAAACCATATCCATGGATTTTATTACTAGACTTCCAACAACTAGGAGGCAACATGATTCTATCAGGGTAGAGATATATAATATTATAAAGGCTACACATTTATTCCTATTAAATATACATTTAAAGATATTAATATAGCATAAATATTCATGAATGGGATATTTAGACGTCACAATATGCCCAAAACTGTGATTTCAGATTGTGATGCCGAATTCACTTCAAAATTTTGGAACAAATTGTTTGAATAAATGGGAACAAATTTAAAATTTACTACATCAATCACCCTCAAAATGATGGTCAAAAAAAAATAACTAATCAAATCTTATAATATATGTTTAGGATGTATGTTATAGATAGACCAACTAACTGGGAATACTACCTACATCTAGTTGACTTTTCCTATAATAATGGTTACCAAAATTCTTTGAAAATGAGTCCCTTTGAAGTACTATATGGTAGAATATTCAAAGTACCTCTAAGTTGGGACCACCCTGAATATCAGTTAGTATTTTGGCCATACATGTTAAAGGAGATGGAGGAATTCATTAAATAGGTTAGACGAAATCTAAATACAACAAAAGATCGACAAAAGAATTATGCAAGTCTGAAAAGGCTTCAAAAGGAATTCAATGTGGGAGATAATGTGTATATAAAATTGAAACCAAATAAAATCAAACTTATATTTGGAAAATGCTCCATGTTATCACCTAGATATTGTGGACCTTTTGAAGTTTTAGCCATAATTGGACCAGTTTCTTATCAGTTTTCCCTTCTAGAAAATATAAAGTTCACAATGTTTTTGATGTATATTTATTAAAGAAATATGTACATTATCCATCTCATATAATTGATTATAATTTTGTATATATGGAACCAAAAATGCCACATATGTAATAACGCTATGAAATATAGACATATCTCAATTGAAAAATCAATGGAAACATTTTAGTCTCGAAGAGGTGACTTGGGATTTGGAGGATGCTTTAAAATAAGCATATCCCTATCTATTTTAACCAGTTAGAATTAATTCTAGATAACTATGATCAAGCATCGCAACGATGTCAAATTATAGCAAAGGAGAACTGACTTGAGGGTTATTGTAAATATTGTATATATGTGTTTTTTTTTAATGTTTAAATTCTGGAAGACATATGAAGAATTTAATTATAAATAATTATTTATGATGTTTTTTTTAACAAATAATGAGGTATAGAAAATTAATTTTTGAGAACATGGCTGAAAGTGATAAGGCTGCAAAATTATTGGTAAATATTAATTATCTAGTAATAAGTTATTGGTAAATATTAATTATCTAGTAATAGGTCCTAGGCATCTAATCTGCATGATTATATTTATTTTGAAATGATGGAATTGGTCAATTAATTGTTTCCCTAAAATACAAAGTGTTGTCTTTGGGAGGGGAAACAAAATCTCATAAATGAGCTAGTTACTACCTCACACCTATTGGTGAGATGGAGGTAATTACCAACCACCAAAATGCGTGGTATATGGGTATTTAACAAAGATACTTTATCTATATTTTTTCTTCTTGTTGGAGGGAGTCAAATAATCTAACAAAGAAACTGTGAGAACAAAAAGTGAATAGGACAAACATATGGAATTTTGGAGACCTGATATGCTCGGGGGATACTTTTTGGAGGCATTATCAAGGTTGGGAGGAGCCAAGTACTCAATTATTAATTTTCTAGACATATTTTTCAATTCGGTATTCTAAACTTCTCAACTATGTATGATTTTAAAATGAACTGGAGGAAAGAAAAATTAAAGTTTTGTTGTTGTTTTTTTTCTTTTTGTATTGAGGATATGTATAAGCCTTTGCAATGATATATAGAAGAAATAATTATTTATAATTTTTATTTTTTTTAAGTCATGTTTGTACAAAGGTCCTTCTTTGAAACTGGACATGAAGCTAAGAGCATAAATATTTCACACACAAAAATAAGTGAATAAAAGTATTTATTGGAAATGAAGGATTTCATATGTATATGTATAAAAGTAGATTTAAGAAATTAATTCAAATTGGTATTTGACTAAGTTTATATATATATATATATATATATATATATATAGAAAAGATACAGATAAGGAAAAGACAAAATAGAGAACAACCTTGCATCCAAAAAGAGATTCCTTAAATTCTGAATAAATGTATACATACAAAAAAAATATGTGTGTATTTGTTCTTAGAACATAACTGAAATAAATTAAAATAGTTAACTAGAAATATGAAAAAATCATATAATAAATGTTATGACCATAAATGAAGTATAGAAATAATTATATATTATATATTCTTTTTCAAATTACCCATATGATCCAATGTCTAAAAGGCAATACTCGTTTCTTCATGAAACTGTATTTTTTTTTTTTTAAACTTTGAGAGGCACATACAACCTCAAAGAAAGTGTTATAATCAACTGAAAACATACAATAATTGAGCATCCTATTCAGGAAGGATGAAAGTTATAATTACAAAAGAGAATTTTGGCCTCGATAAATCACCTCTTCATAAATCACTTTTGTTAACACTGTTACCAATGAAATAGGTAACTGCACTGGTACCTACTTTTTGACGTAGCAAGAAAAACACCTGATTTTGAAAAGTGGTGATGCAGAATCAATTTTTTTTAGCATGTTTTTGGCACTTTTATTTTTTTATTTTTTTTTCTTCCTGTGATGCTTTTTATGTCGATTTTGAATAGTGGTGGCGCATCATCACCAAAGTTTTTTTAGAGGATTGATTTTGACACTATACATTTTCTAATGTCTTCTTCTTCCATGAGATGTTTATTTTTAAGTGCATTTATGTACTTTTGTTTTAAAAAGAAAAAAAATATTTTTATTTTAAATAAAAATTTGTAATGATATCTTCACTTTTTCACATAGATAAAAAATGAAAAAAGGGCCAATATTATAAAGTTTGTATTTTCTACAAGTTTATGTATTGTTAATTAATTTTTCAATGCACTTCAAATAATTTTCGCTAAAAAACCAATATTTTGAAAGATATGACAAAAAATACAAATTTTCAATACAAGTAGAATGCAAAAAATACACTTTTAGAGACATTTTTGTTAAAAAAAAAACATGTTAAATAAACTAATTTTTGGGAAAATCTTAACCAAAAAAACTTAAGAAAATAGCATTTTTATTGACTTTTATGTCAAAAAATAATAGTAATCACGTGTTTTTTGCAAAAAATAAGGATTCTTCTCATGAAATATCAAATTCTAAACATTACAAGTAAAACTGATTAATAGATCTCAAAAATGAGCTTTGTTTGCAAGCATAACTTAAAGATCCTCAACAATATCAACTAATACATGTTCAACATCATCTAGAACACCATTGATGGCTTCTTCCGCGACATTTTCTACTTCATTTTGCTCATTTTCATCTTCTAATGGATCTTTCATGTCTGCAAATCTTCCAAAGTGACCCTTTCCAATCATTCCATATAATGGTGGTTGAGGTTCCTTTTCTTTTTTTGCCACACGTGATTCATTAAAATCCCCTTTCCTCAAACCAACTTCTTACTTCGCATCTGGAAGGAATTCAAGAACGTTAATTCTTTGTTGAATAAATTTGCATTGCATTGGGTCTTTCTCAATGGCAATGCAATTTCTTCCTTTTCGTAGGCAACATGCTAGTGTTGTACCTAATCATCAAGTACAAAAGAAATAAGTAAGAAAATTAGTATAAAGA